>JASCZW010008978.1:0-45959 GCA_034211315.2 Aedes japonicus
GATAATACAATTAAATCAGGTGGTTGATCTAGTTTATTACCAAAAACTTTAAAAACCATTTAATCAGTAAGGCTATGCCAGTAACTAATAATTATGTTTCTGAAATCCGGAATGGTAAGAGAGAACATGTACAGAGGCGTTTATTTATGCTGTCTTTGAAAGAAGCATACATGATTTTAAAAAATAAATGCAAAGACCTTCAAATAGGATTTACTTCATTCACTCAGCTCAGACCTAAAAATTGCGTACTTCTGGATAGTACAGGCACCAAGGGGTGAGTCACTTGGAACAGTGTGACAGGCACGCCGTAGTAGAAAATCATTTACCATAACGAAACATGTGTGGCACTCTGTGGCACACTTTTGACATTTGTACTTTTCGATGATATAACCCAGCAACCTTGGAAAATTGACGTTTTAGGTTTTTGTGATGTTGTTTTGATTTGTTTGTTTCGTCACGCGGCAAACATTAGTTTAAGAAAAATTTGATCAAAATTGAACTTGAACTAGCTTTTTGTTGAGGCAAAATATCGAGTGGAGTGGATGATGTAAGGGATTTAATAATTAGTCGTGACATGATATCACTTTCCGGCTTAAATTAAAAGTATAATTTTGGAGCAAATTGGAGGCGGAATATGGAACCCTCTGCCTCCATAACCGAAAAATGTTGAAAAAGCCAAACCTCTGTACACGGAGAAAAAAATAAAGTCATATCAATAATATTCCGGTCCCGATCAAGCATATTTGTGCATTGACTTTTATATAATACTTTTTTGAGGTTGTTTCACGCATAATACAATAGATCGAAGAATAATGGAAGCTTCAATTAAACATAATTGATGATCTAATTAGAGCATGATATAGGGTTGAATCCGAGGGGCAATTTACTGCAATTGATTACTGAATCGAAAATAAGTGTTCAAAATAAATACACAAAAATTCGTTAATACACGATACAGAAGAAAAATGTATTAAAACTTCGAAATTCGGATAAATACAAATATTCAGTCTAATACTCAACGGTGCACAAACATTCTTTGTTCACACTCCCGTTTATTTTGCTCTCTTTTGAGTACAATTGTTTACTATCTATTTTTTTCGTGGAAATGTTACTCAATTTCCGTAAAAAGTGGATCTATAAAAATTGAGTTGATCCACTTTTTAACAAAAATTGAGTAACATTTCCGTCTGAAAAAGAGATAGTATACAATTGTGCTCAAAAATTGAGTGAAATTTAACGATGTAACATAAAGTTTGAGAACCAGTAAAATACATCATACGAATGAAAATGATAGTAGATAAATTTTAAGACATGGGTGATGTTCAATCTAGTTTAATTTAAATCATAATTAAACTAAACACGGCTTGTTGTGTGATTTACTAAAATTACCGGGAAAATACTATTTATGTTTTGTGCGTCCAAAATTCGTCACCCATTGTATATTAAGCCATTTGTAATTAAATGTTTTGGAATCCCGTTTTCATGCCGGCTGTGAGATTTCAAAGACCAAACCACTGATGAATGAAATTAGGCTAATTTCTGCGCAGCTGTTAGCTAATCTCGAGTCTAACTATCCTCGGGAGTTTTTGATAATTTGAAAACTAATATTTTTTCACATACTTCTCCCAAAATCTGCATAACACTAGGAGAGAATTTCCATTTGAGAGAAGAAGCTGGAACTAAAATGAGGCAGCCTGGTGATGCAGGTATGACATCTGCTAGCATGTCAAAACATCTAGTCGATATACGCTTCATACCACAAGACTTTGACTCGATGCTTTGACGAGTTATCTGCACCACCGCCACATCAATGGATGCCTTAACTAAGTATTTTGTAATCGGTTAACTACCGCAGAAGCATGATTCAATCGACAATTTTAATCCCTCAATCGAGATTTCTCCAGCATGGTCATCATGTTTTGAGTTTGAATTGCAAATGTAAACAATGAAATAATAGAAATCGACATGGAATTTACATAAGGCAATAATGTCGTAAACGTAAACAAAGGCTTTTCCGCGAATATCACGAGAAGGCTAACTTAATCATAGTGAATTACCGATGATCTTGCAAAAGGGAGTTCTCCTTTACAATAGAAGTGGTTGTTTACTTGAGCGAGTTTCCATTATTGAAAAAAAATGCGGAAGAAGCCATTGTTTATGTTGGCCCTTGGAAAACTCCATGTCGAAATGACAGAAATCACTACTAATTGTTCTCAATACCAAAAATACAAAAATACAAAAATACACATCATTCTTCTGCTGCTGAAAAATTACATTCATTTAAAACAAATGCACAACAATACATCAATACTTAAAATACATTTAAATTCGCAAAAATACGCAAATACAATTTTCAATACGTTGGTCTGAATCGAAAATACACTAGTGAATTGCCCCTCGGTTGAATCAACCATATTATGCTAACATCAACAATATTCATTGTTGATGATTTGACAGCTCTCTGATTCTCATGATAAATTCAATAATGTTTATGTTTAATTTGACCTTATTTTGAGGGTTGAACAAATGGTATCGGATGGTTGGTTTAAGCATACACAGAGATTCGTTCAAATGATGTTATGGTTGGTTCCAAAAATCAAAAAAATCGTTAAATTTACGATAAAAGTTCCTATAATGGTGGTATTTTAGTGCAATATGTTCTAATTGGAACATTTTGCACTAAAATACCACCATTATAAGAACGTTTACTCAATTAGCACATATTCTTTGGATATTACGAAATTAAACAACATATAACAATGTTTGAAAATTGGAAATATCATTCTTATCAACATGCGACCCTAGGAGTGGACTGCAAATTGCAAGTGCAAGTGGACAGCAAATTTGGTCTGCTAGTCGCGGTGGAGGAAGAAGCGCTTCGACTTCTTCACGCTCGATTAATTGTAGCGCATCAATGTCGTACCCGTTAGCTGAAATAAAAATTCATTAAAACTACTTTAAAGAATAGTTACAATTTGCTTACATACCTACAAACTCTTCGATGCCCGCCGTGGATAATCCAAACGATTTCAATAATTCTACCACTTCTTCGTCAACATAAAACTCTTCAACCAGGTCGTCGTCCAAGTCAACTGAGTGATCTGCCGCCGCCATGATATTTTTTTTCCTTCGCTTTGTCATTGAGTGCGGATGGCAGCCACGAGGCTCAGTAGAGCTGCTATATGCCCTATTTAACCTTCTAGTATGAGTGATTCAACGATAAACACGGATTCAAATAATGACATGTATGCTTGATTTAAGCATTTAATGGTTGATGTTCAATAACGTTGATTCAAATGAAATATATGCTTGATATTAACATCAAATCATTTTCAAACAACCATTTAAAATAACTATGTCAAGAATATCTTCGAAGCTTGGGATAACTATGGCAAAAGTTATATCAATCATGCATCATTTCTGTCCGTGTAGCCAGTCGCTGGCCCAGCTACCCATCGAGAGGATCCGAGTGATTGAAGAGAACATGCGGATCATGGATGTGAGCCTTTGTAATGAAGTTGCATGTGGAATTCCGTTAAAATATTTTTATGGAGCAATATACGCAGGAAACCCAGATAAATTCCGTTTTCTAAGCCGAGAAGTGATGCAAGTGAAGTGTAGCATAGAGCTGTTTGACGAAGATGCTGAAAAGCACCCACGCACATTGTATGAGAAAATTATTCTGCGTTTCGCTTCACAGTAAGTGTATGGAAGATTAAATCATTTGTTTATCTCACAATAACTTTCATTTACCAGAGGTATTGAGGACTCGGCCTTTGATGCCATATTAGAGCAGCTGAAAAATTGACACATTGGCACATATCAGAGCTCATCGTAACGTTTAGAAGCACTCTACAAAAAATGGGCACAAGAGATAATGATCTGAGCGACTCACCCCTTGACAGGCACACATAATGTGTGTGTTTGCACTATTCATGAAAATGTTAAATTGTTGATTAAGTGTGCAAATTTTTGTATGTTATGTGTTATGTATATGTTTTTTGACAAGTAAAAATCGGTTTTGCAATTTAAAAAAATTTCATAAAATTTCAGACAATTTTCTAAAAGTCATTCAAACATCACTTTTTTGTGAATCTTGTCCTTTTTGAGTTATGTTGATTAAAAAAAATCGATCAAAAAACATAAGCCCTTTTCAAATGGTAAACTAGATAAATTTTGGAAAAAAAAATGAATGCAAAGTTGCTTGTAAAGACATAGTCTATACGCCCACAAAGTTTCATTGGGTTCTAAGAGGGTGCTGCCAACCACGAAGACGAGTTAGCATAGCATTTTCCGACGATACATAATCCTGGGTTGGCTGTTGTAGCGACGATGGAAGCGCCAGAAGAGCTGCCTTGGGCGTGACAGGCTCTTCATCCATCGATTTCTTTGCACAACACCTGGTCAGGTCTTTATGATCAGCAAGGGATGAGAAGAGAGTGTTTATTAGATGTCTACTTAAGAAGGTGCTGAGAACTCATGTTACCTTCATAGACATCTAGAGTTGGAAGTTGGATGAGATTATGCGGGAGGCTTTCCTTGGCGAGAAACATATGTATATTTATATGTGTACAGATTGTTCGGAGTGACGAAGCTAATAAAGTTAAGCACTCCTTTGTTGTCCGCTTTTCTAGGCTGGAACACATGCGTTATCTAATTGTATCCAGGCGCCAAGCTAAGGGGGTAGTGCCTTTTCTTGCGTTAGAACGTGTCTGTCGGTTGGAACATGAGCACTAACTCTTGTCCTAGCCTTTAATGGCTTACACGGTAAGAATCAAAAACCCATTAATGGGTAAAATTTCACCAATTTCCCCAAAAAGGCAGTCAACCCATCAAATGGGTAAACTCGACGTACCCATTTATGAGTTTGTAGCATAAATGTCAGATAATGGGTATTTTTCGAAAATTACGTTTTGTGGAAAATGGGTAAAGGAATACTTATTATTTGACATTTGCAAAATATACTCTATAATGGGTAAATCCCGTTTATTCATTATGGATAGACTCCCTTTTTTGTTAAATAAGTAAAATTTTACCCTCTAATTTTACGCCTACCGTTTAATTAAAGAACACAAGCATCAATTTATTAAACTTAAGCTTTATTTCTTATCATAGAGCCACACAATTTCTAAATAAATGGAACCAGGTTTATGGTTATGATCATGTATAACATGGGCTTTGAGCTCATTAACATAACCTTGGATGAAGGCATTGCATCCGGACACTGGACACTTCCGACCTGCAATATGAAGAATTAATCTTATACCGTACATAATTATAACACCTACTACTACTTACCCTGCAGTCTCTCGAACTATGCATTGTCCAGCTTATTATTGAGTTCATTCATTTTCATTTTCATGAAAACTGGGGCAAGAATGAGGTAAGTCCGTAATAAATCTCTTTTTGATAACTGGTGAGATTTAAGATGACAGGAGCAAGCGAAAAATAGCTGAAATAGTTTTAATACCTATTTAAAAGTGAAAAATACCCATATTTTTTAAAGTAACAAATTATCCAAATGGGTATTATTTTATTTACACATTTTTTGACACCTGCATACAGCTTTGAAAAATGGGTGAAATTAGACCCATTAATGGGTTTTCGATTCCTTCCGTGTATGATTATAGCAGCGGTGCCAGATATACAGACATGTCTGTATTTGTACAGACTTTTGAAGTGCCATACAGACCTCATACAGACTACAGACATCATACAGACATTTGTATTTACATACAGATTTAATACAGATTTTTTCTCAGACGATTTTAACTTTAATCATAAAATAGGCTAAACCCGTTTCGAGTGCATGCACCTGGTACGTCTCTACCTGGCGAAAATGTTTTATGCACTCAATCTGTTCCTGCTTTTTACCATTGGCGTTAACGACGTTATCTTTACTCAACTCTTCACTCTTGGAGGTAAATCCCATTGAGGTATTTGACGATATCATCTTTTTCTCTCTGATATCGGTGATATTTTCACAGACCTTTTCCTTGAAATTGCTTTTCCCCTTCTCAGACGAATCATACCAACTTTCATTGCCACACTCCTCGGCTGCAGTGGAAAGGACTTTTTAATCGTTCAACCAAAAAATACTAAACTGCGTAACAGGATGAATGCAACTTACATGCAAGGAATTCTTGCGTCCATAGAATATGCTAAAAGTCATCAGAACGAAAGTGGAATAACCAAGGTTACAAAGCAAGCTCTCTGATTTTTTTCAAGTTGCATGTATGATGAATCTAATAAATAATTTGTGTATGGAAAGTTTAAAACATATTAATTATTTTTAAATACTAACCGATGGATTCTTATTGCAGTCATTGGTGCATCATTTTTCGCATTTAGATTTGTGTGTGCAATAGTATATGTAGGCATTGTTTTACTAGCCTTTTGTTGTTGTTTTTAACCGTAGCTTAAAAATTAAAAATATTAGTACCCGGGTAGTTAACAACATATTTCGGTTATTTTATTCTAAAACCTCGTCCGAAACAGTCTTGTTACATTCTAATATTTTTTAAATAAATTCTCTTCTAAATTATTTGCAATTAGAGATCAAATGGTAAAAAATACAATTGTAAAACACAGAAAACTAACAAAATTGTGTGTAGATAACCATTTGCGGTGAGAAATACGTTAAAAGCAATGTGATAAATTTTTCTAGTGTACAGACAAATACAGACTTTTTATTTTGATAAACATACAGACTTTTGAAAAAATCATCTGGCATCGCTGGATTATAGCGCCATTACTCGCTCTCTGAAAAGATAAGAAGTCTTTTTCTCTCTCTCTCTCTCTCTCTCATATACACATACACGGCGGGACAACTTAACTCAATTTGAGTGGCCACTTTACTCAGCCGCATGGAAACGGCACGGCCAGCCATTTTAACTCAGTTTTTGTCATCTTTGACTCACTTTCACTGCAGTTCCTCAAATTTGAGTAAATGTAACTGGTATTAACAAGTCGACATATCAAAAATATCGGCTCAAATCAGATGGATGTATTTGATAATCCCAGTAACATTTACTAAAATTTGATTTGTCGATAATGAGTCAAAAACGACTTAAAATTGAGTTAAAATGGCTGGCCGTGTTAGACGCAGTTTCGTAAAAAATGGAGTTACTCAGTCTACGAGTGACTCCACTTTTAACGAAACTGAGTCACTGCATGCGACTGAGTAAAGTGGACACTCACAATGAGTTCAATTTGTGGCCGTGTACGCACAGAAACCCGCGCGACTGATTAAACTAAAAATAAATAAACTCAAACATTCCTTAGTGTGACAAATGCAGCGAACAAAATCAAGAACCAGTGTTCTGTTTCTTAGACGTTTCTTGGAGAACCGCTACGAGTTATGGTCATAGCGCCATAACACACTCCCTGAGAAGAAATCTAAATATGATGGGAAGGCATTGCATTAGTTTTCAAAGTTCATACACTACCATTGTTATATTTGCAATATTTCCGCAACTGGTGAGTTCTCTCGGGAAAAAGCCGAATAAATAAGTACAATGAAAAATCTCACCCTAACAATCAGCTACAAGTCGGCCAAACTACACGAACCGAACCTCAAACCATGATACCACCTTCTAAGTTTAAGTTTACGCTTTATGTCGCTGTTTTTTTTTTTTTCGTTCTCATGCCACATCTGGTTTGCACTCATAGTTCCAAGAAAACACTCTATTCGAAGTCTAACCTCACCATTCATTATTCTATTTCTTCTGCTATAGTTACACTTCAAATCAACAATTAAAGCCGCGTTCTTTTCAATAGCCTACCATAATAAAACAATCACAATTCAGACAACTCTCGAGTACTTTTTCAAATGGCCGTAAGTAACATTTGGGAGAAAATGAGGAAATCAGCATTGAAATTTTTTGAATTTGTTTTTATTCCTATTTGAAAACCGGCCATGTTTATCCCAATTAAATTCCACTGAATGACACATTGGTAAAAGATATCACATCACTAAACTTAAAAATTACACTAGGAGTGAAAATTCAAGTTTCATTTAGAAAAATGTTTCTTACAACGGTACAATAGAAAAAGATAATACGTCATTTTGATAGGTCAGTGTGATAGATGGCATGTTACTTGCGTCAAAATGATACGTCATTCTGCGAATGACAATGTTGATACGTCGAAATGTTACGTCAAGTTGTCATATTTCACATAGAATCGTCGAAATTATCAAAATGGCGTATTAGTCTTTTCTGCAACAAAACGGTGTAAAAATATCTTATCTAAAAGTATCAGTTTTTACTAAACAAAATCCAAATTTTTAACCTTGTGGTATAAAGCCTTTCACTTACGCATCGTTAAGAGGCATTGAAATGATATAACAATGATTCGCAAGTTACTTTTCAACACAAACGGCATATGTACATTATTCCCAAAAAGTGGCAAAAGTGATTTTACACCGTTTTGTAAAAAGTTAAAAACTTTCAGAAATAATCCATCAGAAAGTTAATCAAATGTGGGCATGTATACATAATTTTTCATTAACATGCCATGAACAACGCGTTTGTTTACATTTTGTGACTTACGTCCTTTTGAAAAAGTACTCGAGAAATAATGTCTTTCGTCGTAACTGGCCGAGGCACCAATTTTAGATCAAGAGTCCGCTGAGCTTGTTTGTACTAATCCAACTTTTACTATCGCCCAATTATTAAATTAACATAATCTTCTTTCATTTTACAGCTCCGATGTCATATGAGTAAAAAGTAAATAGATTGATCAGAGCTCACTTTCACTTTTTTTAAACACTATTTTTTTAAAAAACTTTTTTGAGCTATTTTGAAAGCGTTAAACTACATCGTTTTTTTTTTTCGTGAATAGTAGTTTTGTCTATAGTCACTAGATTCATAGTCTGGCGGATACAACGACGGGAGCCAACGTTCTCGTTTCATAGGGGAAGCCAAGCAGCCTAGATTTATTGTGATGTTTATTTCTTTATAGTTTAGGAAAAGTCGTGCAAGCTTAGCCTCAAGAATTGCTCTTGGAAATGATAACTCGGCAACTTTTCAAGATTTAATCCATGGCTTGTATTCGAGGTTTCGCGATTTTTATGGATTTCATGTGGATTTCAAGCGGAATTGTCATATGACGCAGATTTGATACTGTTGGTTTAAACACGACTATGTCTTAGTATAGACCCAAGTAACCACAAGCATTATATTATTGCACTTATTCAACCCGAAATCAACATCGGTAATGTGGGATTGCATCAATTCAACACTTGTCAAGTAATTATGCGTTAGATTGGCTTAAGAATGTAGTGATGCATTACCAATGCAATAATGCAACTTTAGCAATGTCTTATGGCATTAGAAAAGATATAGCATTAGTTCGATCTTAGTGGGGCCCTTTTCAGCTTCAATCCAACTTCAATGATGCACTAAAGGGCGAACACGAAATTATTGCGACATCGAAAATGTCATGCCAATTTTCTTATAATGTTTAGAATCAAACCAAAATTTTTGGGTAGTTTTATACATATATTTACTTCAAAAATAAAAAAAAAAGTTAATCGATGGAACCTTGAGTGTAAAATTGAACGCATTTTCGCTTGATGCCCTCCATCAAAGTCTTTACAGTGTCATCCGGTAGCAGTTTCTCAGTTTTTTTTCCATTTTCTTAACATGTCCTTCTCGTCTTTGACTGTCTTCTTGCTCTTCCGAAGTTCCCGCTTCATCATTGCCCAGTACTGCTCCACCGGGCGCAGCTCCGGACAGTTTGGCGGATTCATGTCCTTTGGAACAAAATGGACAGAATTGGCCTCATACCACTCCAGGACACTTTTAGAATAATGGCATGATGCCAAATCTGGCCGAAATATCGAAGCTTTGTCGTGCTGCTGCAAGAACGGCAAAAGCCGCTTCTCGAGACACTCCGATTTGTAGATCTCGCCATTTACTGTGCCCTTTGTCACGAAACGCTCACTCCTCCGTCCGCAAAAGCAGATGGCCTGCCAAATGAGATATTTGGAGGCGAACTTCGACATTTCCTTCTTCTTAAATTTGTCGTCCACATAGAACTTGCTCTTGCCGGTGAAAAACTCCAACCCCGGAATTTGCTTAAAATCGGCTTTTATATACGTTTCGTCGTCCATCACTCAGCAGCCATATTTTGTCAGCATCTCCTCGTAGAGCTTCCGTGCCCGAGTTTTAGCCGTCGATTGTTGCCGCTCATCGCGGTTTGGGAAGTTCTGTAACTTGTATGTATGTAGTCCAGCTCTCTTCTTTGCATTCTGGACGTAGCTCTGCGACATGCCGATCGTTTTAGCCAAATCACGGCTTGAGACGTAGGGATTTGCTTTAATCATCCGCTTCACATTTCCCTCCGTCTTTTTGTTCTCCGGTCCCGGTTTTCGGCCAGCTCCTTTGCCGTGGTCCAACGTCAACCGCTCCTGGAACCGTTTCAACACTCTGGAGACGGTTGAATGGTGAATGTTCAACATTTTTCCCAACTGCCGGTGCGACAGGTCAGGAAATTCCAGGTGTTTGGAAAAAATTTGTTCTCTCGACTCACGTTGGTTCACCTCCATTTTCGTTGAATCGAAAAACACGACTTCGAGTTTGACAGCATGTAAACAATACACATCAATGAGAAAGTGTGCAAAATTTGGTTGATTTTTAGCCAATGGTAAAAAAGTTATGCCCTGTTGAATGTGTCGCAATAATTTCGTGTTCGCCCTTTACCTTTCCCAGGCTAGGCAAATAGATTATTGTTTTGTGCGGTGAAAAGTCATGTGCGTTTATTTTTTTGTTCGTAAATAAGGCAATTTCATTAATTTGTGTGTGTGGCAAGTCTGTCTTTCTCACAATGTCGAACAGCCGTTCGACGGCTCCCTATATAGATTTTCCAGAACGGGATTCAAACCGACATTCTACCAACTACACGCAGCCGTCAGTACCATTCAACCAGATCGCCCACCAACCACGTCGTTCCATCTTCCACCGTCCAAATTTCTGATTTACGGAAATCTTTACCCACCACCATAAAAAAAGGGAAAATTTCGGAATTCATTACGACAGCGTAAAATCTATCGTCAACAGTCCGGCGAACACTACTCGTTCGTTAAGCTGCCAAGATGAGGAAGAAACCTGGTCCACCTGACCCAAAATTGGATCGGAAGGTAGTCATCGTCATCCTTCAGAACAGTTCTATTCGGTTCGATTTCAAATCAGCTTTGTCCTAAAAAGTATATTAACCCCTTCAGGCCTAAGGCGTCATATATGACCCCGAAAGGAATCTGGCTGTATAAAATCAACGACTGAATCAAAGTGTACACTGTCTTAGATAAGTTTGTTGAACATCAATTCTACTCTCTGCCAAATATTTAAAACGTTTGAGTCTAAGGCATAATTTACGACCTAGAAAATCCGCAATATGAAGAGGTTCAAGAAGAAAAACCTTATGCCTTATTGATAGTGCCAAGCATTGTTTTAGCATATGGTTCATAAGACATAAACATATTATTAAATTCTGGTTGATAAACGTTATATTTTTTCGTATCTATCAGTGATGTTCTAGCTTATCCAAAATGTACTTAAGTTTAGAACTTCAGAAGTACAGATATACAGTAGCTTTAAGGGCTACAAAAAGTTACGATATGTATTCAAACATATTGAATGGACCTTTTTGAAGGTCAACAGTCACAATTAGATAATTTTGTGATCTTCTAAGTTATCCAAACTGTCCTTAAGTTCTAAACATAAGATCTACTGTTGTAACAGTAGTTTTTAGGGCTACATAAAGTTACTATATGTATTCAATCATATTAAATGAATCTTTTGGAAACTCAACAATCATGATTTTATAACTTTGTGATTCTCTAAGAGATCCAAACTGTCCTGAAGTTTAGAACTTCAAATCTACTGTAGAAACATTTTGGGCCATTCGAACTAACGTTATAAATTCAAGCATATTCAGTAAATATTTTTGAACGTAAGAATACACAAGAAGATAATCTTGAAACGGTCTAGGTCATCCAAACTGTCCTGGCGTTCAGAACTTAAGATTTACAGTTGTAACAATAATTTCTAGGCAACACAATGTTACAATGCAAATAATATTTTCAAAGGTCAACAAACATTACAAGGTAATATGACATTTGCTAGGTTATCCAAAATATCCTTGAGATCAGAACTTAGGGCCTAAAGTTGTAACACAAGCTTTCTGGGCTATGCAAAGGTACGATGTGTATTGAAACATATTCACTAAAATCTTGGAAGAACAACAGACATTATGAGATAATCTTCGTATGTTCTAGATTATCCAAACACTCCTGGAGTTCAAAACCTAAAAATCTACAGCTTTAACTGTAGCTTTCTGGACCAAACAAAGTAACAACATGTATTTGACCAAATTCAGTGAGTCTGTTGAAAAATAAACAAATAAAATGAGATATCTTGAGATGTTCCAGGTCACCAAAACATCCAGTGAGAATCGTCTGTAATGTCACCAATCATTATCAGAGTATCGTGGGATGTTCAAGTTCATAAAAACTGAACTTAGATGTACAGAAGTAATCGTAGCCGTTTGGGCTTTACAGAGCTACGATAACTTTCCAAACATATTCAATGAATATTCTGAAAAGTCCACAGCCATCAAAGGAAACACTTGTTAGTTTCAGGTCATTCAAACTGTCCTTCGAAACTTGAGGTCTACAATTGTAACAGTAGCTTTATGGGCTAAACAAAGTTAAGTTAGTTTGTTTGGCATAGAATATCCCAAGTTTGAATACATTTCATAACATTCTTTAGCGGATAAAGCTACTTTTACAACTATAGATCTTAAGTTAAAAACACCAGGACAGTTTGGATGACCTAACATGTCTCAAAAAAGAAATCGCCTTTTTCCATCGTTTCTATGTTTTTGAGTACTAAATCAATTAGAATACACCATGTTATTTGCATAATAACGCATGGCCAACTTATGGCCTGAAAGGGTTAGTTCGAAGAATATTGCATTGTTCAATCCAAGTGGCTCACATTTAGTTGCATAGTCCTAAGTCATCATTTCGAGCTATACTTTGTATTTATTTTTTTTGTTTAAACTAAGTGAGCAAGACTTGAATAAAGGGTGCTTCGATCAAAATTTGGTCGACTTAAACTTGACGCATTTTCTTTCATCGTGCATTAAAGGGTGATACGGTCAAAATTTGGTCAAGGGAAAACGCGTGTAAATCGGTGAAATCGTTTATTTAAAAAAATCAAATTAAATTTCTTTTTCAAGTTCAATTAGTATAAAATTCAGGAAAAATATTCAGTTAGACTTCCGCTTTTCCAAATCCGAATTGCCGGGCCTTACGCTTGACCCCTGCCATCAGATTTTGTACAGCCACCTTGTCCACCTTCTTCGCCGCAGAAAGCCAGTTTGCCTTGAACTGCTGCTCGTCCTTAGCAGTTTTTTTGGTCTTCTTAAGGTTCCGCTTGACAATAGCCCAGTATTTCTCAATTGGGCGGAGCTCTGGCGTGTTGGGAGGGTTCTTGTCCTTGGGAACCACCTGCACGTTGTTGGCGGCGTACCACTCCATGGCCTTTTTACCGTAATGGCAAGATGCCAAATCCGGCCAAAACAGTACGGAACAACCGTGTTTCTTCAGGAAAGGCAGCAGACGTTTATTCAAACACTCTTTCACGTAAATTTCTTGGTTGACAGTCCCGGAAGCTATGAAAATGCTGCTTTTCAAGCCACAGGTACAGATGGCTTGCCAAACCAGATATTTTTTTGCGAACTTTGACAGTTTCGTGTGCTTGAAAATATCTGCTACCTTTCCCCTTCCTTTTGCCGTATAAAACTCCTGTCCCGAAAGCTGCTTGTAGTCGGCTTTGACGTAGGTTTCGTCGTCCATTACCACGCAGTCAAATTTCGTCAGCATCGTCGTGTACAGCCTCCGGGATCGCGCTTTGGCCGTCGTATTTTGTTTATCATTGCGATTTGGAGTCACTACCTTCTTGTAAGTCGATAGTCCGGCTCGTTTTTTGGCTCGATGCACGGTTGTAGACGATGCACCCAGCTTATTTGCGGCATCTCAGAGAGATAGGTTAGGGTTTCGCTTGAAACTACCGGCAACTCTCTTTGTCGTCTCAGCGGCTTCCGGTTTTCGATTTCCCCCCGATCCAGACTTCCTGGCTGTCGACAAACGTTCCCCAAACACTTTAATTACATTTGTAACGGTTGATTTGGCAACTTTTAGCGATTTTGCCAACTTTGCGTGCGAGTAGCTCGGATTTTCGCGATGCGCGAGCAAAATTTTGATACGCTGCTCTTCTTGCTTGGACGGCATTTTGACAACTGAAGAGTGAATTCCAAAATCAAAATAGGAGCAACATTCTACACACACACACCTTCAAAATGAGGGGTGTTCAGGTTTTTTAAATGCAAAATTGAAAGAAATACGTCAAGTTGATATTGACCAAATTTTGACCGTATCGCCCTCTAAACATTCTTGCACATCCCTCATTTTAAAGATGTGTGCGTGTAGCATCATGCCTCTATTTTTATTTTGAGATTAGCTCTTCAGTTTTCAAAATGTCGTCGAACGAAAAGAAGCAACGCATCAAATTTTGCACGTGCATGGTGAAAATCCAAACTACTCTCACGCCAAGTTGGCGAAATTGTTGAATGAGGCTAAATCACCTGTTACCAACGTATTAAACGTGTTTGGTGAACATTTGTCGACAGCCCGGAAAGCTGTATCGGGGGGAAATCGAAAGCCGGAGGCCACAACGACGACAAAAAGAGTTGCCCGCTGTTTCGAGCAGAGCCCCAATCTCTCCGTCCGAGATGTCGCAAAGAAGCTAAAAGTAGCGCCGTCAACCGTGGATAGAGCTAAAAAACGAGCGTAACTGTCGACTTACAAGAAAGTGGTGACTCCAAATCGCAACGATAAACAAAACACGTCGGACAAAGCACGATCGCGAAAGTTGTACACGACGATGCTGACGAAGTTTGATTGCGTGGTACAGGACGATGAAACTTACGTCAGGGCAGGCTTTAAAAAGATTCCTGGATAGGAACTTTATACGGCCAGTGGACGGGGAAAGGTGGCAAATATTTTCAAGCACGTTAAACTGTCAAAGTTCGCGAAGAAATATCTACTGTGGCAGGCCATCTGTACCTGTGGCTTGAAGAGCAATGTTTACCGTCAACCAGGAAATTTATCTGCGCGAGTGCCTACAAAAACGTCTACTGCCTTTCCTGAAGCGACACAGTTGTTCCGTTCTATTTTGGCAGTATTTGGCATCTTGCCATAACCGAAAAAAGGCCATGGAGTGGTATGCTGCCAGCAACATTTTAATGGTGGCCAAGGACAAGAACCCTCCCAACGCACCAGAGCTCCACTCAATCGAAAAATATTGGGCCATCGTCAAAGGAACCTTAAGAAGACTCAAAAAGCTGTTGTGAACGAGAAACAGTTCAAGGCAACATGGCGTACTGCGGTGAATAAAGTGGAAAGGAGACTGTACAAAATCTTATGGCAGGTGTTAAACGCAAGACCCGGCAATTTGTATTCGGTGAAAAGGAAGGTTCGCTGAATATTTCTCCTGTATTCTGTATCAACTGAACTTGAAGAAAAAAAGAATTTAACTTGTTAATAAAAACTTTATCACACACCAATCGACCAAATTTTGATCGGAACACCCTTTATAACACAGTTTTTTTTTTCATTTCGTACTATGAGCAAAAATGTGTTGCCAGTTTGTTTTCGTCGTAGTCCTCATTTATGCACAAAATGTCTTCGAGACCTTTTTTTAAAAAAAAAAAATGGTCTCGATCCTTATTAATGACTGACTATTCTAGAAGTTAACTTCCTAGGCTGAGAACCGACACCTATGCCAATGTCTCCGTCACGTTCTAGGTGTCGTGTTCTAACTGTCGCTACAGTGTTGCTTGGTGCTTCTGGGGAACTGGGAAGCGAGCCACAAGATTGATGAACTGGCTGGCTAAGAATGTTCTGTTGTTGCCTAGAAGTGGCGATAATTGTCCGTCAGCAAACTGCGTGTTATCGCTTGATGATTCTGGCAGCATGGTACATAACTCTCTATCGCCTTTACTGTGTTGCCACGAGCATAAAATAAGAATTACAGGTGCCTTGGTTCTAGATTTATTGAGCTTTGTGCCTAGAACCGCTCCACCTTCAACACAAACTGGAAGCAATAAGCAGAAGAAAAAACAGTTTCAGCAATCAAATCTAACGATTTACCACCAGTCCCTGTTTTAACGGCGTCCTTGGGATGAATTTTATCGCTTACCCGTTACTGTCAAACCAATCACTGGAAGTGCCATCTCATGAATCAACGATTTCAACATACTGCCCAACTGAAATAAACCAGCCACTTCAAATGGCTATGCTGACGAGACAAGCTGAACGAGTTCTGCTCATCCAAATTTAGATGAAGAGCGCGGCGAAGCGCAAAAATGATCGCTTTGGGAACAATCAACAGAGAAGTGTCATATTTTCGTACCAAACCCTACCCCGTCTCATGCCTTCTTGTGACTTTCGAAAAAGAGTGAAAACAGAAGACCGGCCATTTAATGCCAAGGCACGTATTTTAAACCATGTCTCCTGCTTTTATTGTACATTTTTGCCATTTTCTACCGTAAATACAGTAACAGTAAGCAAGAGCCGCATCGCGAGAAAGTAATTTAAAGTTCGCTTTCTTTTCTCATTTACCAGGGCTGTAGAAAAACCGTCGGAAACAGATACAGCGTCCGTTGGAAATAATAAAATTGTATAAAATTTCCTCGAGCTTTCCCAGCGTTGTTGTTATTCGAGTTGCACACTTTTTTTTCTCTTCAATCGAAACTCTTCCTTTGTTCCGGAGCCCGTGTGCTTTGGCGGGGCAAATTTTTCCCACCGACTTAGACCTTTGCCAGGAAGCACCATAATAAGTTTTTACGACTTGGGCAATGGCAATTTCTATGGGTAAACAGCTTGCAGTTATTTTGGCGGGATTGATGAACTTTTCACTTTGACGATTATTTAGCTGGTGTTGTGGAAAAAGAATGTCACCGGGTAATTTAATGACTGAATCAATTTTCTTTTTGTATGGTTTGTATCTTATTTTAATGTCGAAGAACGATGAAACCCATTATATTCACGAGCCATTTTCCACCGACACACAGTGGGACCAATCTGAAAAAAGACGGTCAAAAGTGTTTTCACACTGTTCCTCACATTTTAGCGCTTTGGTGTCTACGGAAAAGTTGTTAGAAATGTTATTTCACATTTTTTTAAAAACTTATCAAAAGTTTTACTTAAGTGATACTTTACTTAAAAAAACTAACTTTGTGTGGGTACAAGATAGAAGGTTGAAGTCTTCAACAAAGTTTTAGAACTATATATTTAACGAAACTTTGCTGAAGATTGTTAGTACCTATATCGAAAGCATTCTGATATATAAGTGATTTAGTACATAGACTTACTTAAAACTTGTTTTTTTACTTTATTGTGGCTAAAACATTACCACAGATTGGTTGAAAATGTTCAACAAAGTTATCAATATTATTAAAATGCACAACTTTGCTTAAGACGTCATAAGTCTAAACGGCTTTATTTGAGTTTTTAAGCGGATTTGGTTAAAAAATATACATATTTTCAACAACAATAACTCAGACACCGGCAAACTTTTGCAACCAAATTTTGAATAGTTTGGTCAACCATCACTTAAAGTATACGTGTACAAAAAATCTGCGCCGGTATCATCGGGTACATGAAGTTTTCAGTCCGTCTTTTCAGGTGTACCTATCTTTTAAATTTCGATAAATTTTTACAAATGTACAAATATTTCGTGAAATCTGTTAAATTCTACCGGCATCCGTAAAAATTGATTACAAAACGATCTGTTGTCAAGATTCCGGTAAAATATTTCTGAAATCTGTGAATTCATATGAGTGTGCAGTACTTAGTGTGATAAATTTCGTAGGCAATGGATATTCAAGTTATAATGAAAGTAATCAGATTTATGTAGCTGCTTTGAACGTATTAAAATTACTGAATATGTAATTAGTGGTATTGTAAGTGTTACTAATGAACTCTGACTATACAATTTCGCCAGTTATTAATTTACCTAAAAATAGGTACGGTATTATTCAATTTCACAAAGCTGTTATTAATTTCTTTGATATATCTCTGCATAGGAATCAAAACTTATTGCGAGGTCGTCGGTTCTTAGTTCTTTGCTTCAGACAAATTTGTTAAAATTAATGTATTTCATTTTTTAATAGGTTTTCGCTACTTTAACTTGATTTATTGCTATAATAAAAGCATTAAATCATGTTATTTTATAATAAAGCCTTACTGATTACCTTCTTCCTCAGCTTCTGTGTCTGAATCAGGCTTGGGCTTGGGAATTTTGCAAAAGTTCTTTTCAGCTGGTAATAGTTGCATAGATGTTTTGACAGTTGCTCGTCTTAGACTCCCTATCAACGGGTGGGATGTCGTTTGCAATTGTGTGAAAAGATCATTATTGGTAGCAGTCCTGTAGAGAAATGAAAATATTTCAGTAATTATGAATATTTGTGATATTGTTCAATTACTGTTAACTTATCTTGAACACTTTCGCGCTTCATTTTCTCTATAGCATTTTAAATCTTTGTTGTGGCATTCTTGTGGCTCCTCTAAAAGACTTCCGATTGGTAGTAATGCTGCTTATAATGTCTGCACCGTGTATCAGTATTACGTGAACAGACTGCGGCATGTATGTAAGGCCATCCGTATAACTCAACATAGTATTTGGCCGTCTCGTAGTAAAATGCTTTAGAAGAGTCAGTGTTTTTTTGCCTGCCACATGCCAGTATGCTCACTATGACAGAAAACCCGGTAATTTTTCGAATGATTTTTTTTTCGAATGTGGCTTTATTGACTGATCTAGACCATCGCTCTAATGTTGTTAAATTGCTTTGGGGATGCTTGGCAAACACAACATTTTTTCCGGTCAAAGCAGAGCAAACTTTTCCAACGATCATACTACAAATCATTGTATGATGGATTCGAAAGTTTGAGATCAAGCTTGGCATTAATCTTTCGATTTGTGCGTCAAGAAATTCCTTTTCATGCAAGGACAATGCAACAGTTTCCTTCTTGAATTGGATTCTAATCGGTCGGCATAACCTTGAAGATGGAGGCATACGACTCATCCACAAAATACGATCTGGATTGTTACGGAGGCGTAGTATCAATGGTACCATAGATGTAATAAAAATTGCATTGTCATCTTCATCTACCCTTCAAACCTTTGCTTGTAGCTTGAACGATCCGATGAGTCGTCAAAACCCCATTTCGATTAAAGCTCAAGATCTACAAGAGCTACATCATTCAAACCTTCTATCTCCAAAGCCAAAGATAGTATCCGCTGAACTGTGTGATCCAGCAAACTCTGTACGTCAACCTCATCAGATACCTATGTAAAGAACGAATTACCAGTGGGTTAAAAACCCTCCTTCATATACAACCATAACAAGATACCTCTGAGATGACGATACTGTTACGGTCTGGCAGACAGAGGTAGCTAGGTTATATTTTTGGTGCGTTGCATTGCTTAGACGTCTTTCGAAGCAGTATCCACTGATCTTTACTGTAATCGAAATCAATAAAAAACGCAAGTCCTTCATCAGCTGTCAACAAACGATGCTTTTGTAAATCAGTTTTGGATTTCATTGCTCGTCTCATTCGTTTGGTACTGGTAGGACATGCCTGTAATTCTTCTTGCAAAAATTTAGCCAAATCTTCGCATCCCTCACTTCGAGAATTCATTCCTGCTGCATACGCCAATTCATTCGCGGTTCCCTGCTGCCTCAATCCTTCAACTCTCCGCCTTTTGTTCTTTTTATTCAGGTCAGAAAACGGTTTTCTGGGCATTCCAACTTTCACATTACCACAAGTAAATGCACCACAATTCAACCAATTCTTGTTGATTACTTCAAAACTTTTCTGTGTTCTTCCTGCCTTATTCCAGCGAGTGTTAAATTCAGAGCACAACCTGGACACGTTCTTTATTTATACGCTTGCTTTCGTCCTGCGACAAACAGTTTGATTTTTTTCAGAACGAAATCACGGATATGTTGCATTTTGATGGTACTTGAAGTACCATATTTTTGCACCCACACTTTGAACACTTTTACACAATCTGAATCAACTGGAAACTCAAACTCAACAGCAGTTTGTAAACAAACGAAACTATCCTGGGCTCCTTAACCTTTAAATGTGCTAGCCCTTACGCAAAAGGATTCAAGGGTGCGGTTAATTATGTCAGGGATTTAAAAAATATTGATAGAAAACGAAATTGGTACACCCGAAAAGACGGACTGAAAACTTTATGTGCCCGATGATACCCGGCGCAGATTTTTTGTACACGTATACTTTAAGTGATGGTTGACCAAACTATTCAAAATTTGGTTGCAAAAGTTTGCCGGTGTCTGAGTTATTGTTGTTGAAAATATGTATATTTTTTAACTTAAATCCGCTTAAAAACTCAAATAAAGCCGTTTAGACTTATGACGTCTTAAGCAAAGTTATGCATTTTAATAATATTGATAACTTTGTTGAACATTTTCAACCAATCTGGTAATTTTTTAGCCACAATAAAGTAAAAAACAAGTTTTAAGTAAGTCTATATACTAAATCAATTATATATCAGAATGCTTTCGATATAGAGTACTAACAATCTTCAGCAAAGTTTCGTTAAATATATAGTTCTAAAACTTTGTTGAAGACTTCAACCTTCTATCTTGTACCCACACAAAGTTAGTTTTTTAAGTAAAGTATCACTTAAGTAAAACTTTTGATAAGTTTTTAAAAAAATGTGAAATAACATTTCTAACAACTTTTCCGTAGACACCAAAGCGCTAAAATGTGAGGAACAGTGTGAAAACACTTTTGACCGTCTTTTTTCAGATTGGTCCCAGTGTGCGACATTGTAACATTACAATGCACTTGAGGGGCAACCCAGCAGTACGGAATGTCTGGTACAGTCAAGTTTGCCGAACTATTTTTACACTTGTATGCTCCGAAGCATCATCAGTTCTCCCGTATGTTTGGCTAGTTCCTATACATAGTAGCCACTTCTGTTGGTAACAGAGATATGCAATGCAGTTGACTTCCGGAAAAGGGGCTTAGGCAACACATCTCCGCACTTCTCTCAAACACTGCCCGCCCACTCAGGGACACCTTCACCATTCAATTGATGGCGTAAGGATGCGGAAATGGTATGCTACAACCGGTGTTGCTTGATCACACGAACGAGCGCAGTTCTGGAACGTCTGCCCGATTATACGGCGGAACGGGAAAGGAAGTCGGAAATTTCAAAGGCCAAACGGTGATGGCCTATTTTAACCTGCTCACAATCAGACACCTTCGAGCTGCTTCTCCTTTCACGGGGTTTGCTTTGCATACAGATAGGGTAGGCGACTGGTTTCAATCAGTGCAAGGTTTTGATGGGATATTTAACTGTTGGATATGGTCCTCACATGTTTATTTAAAAAAAAAATAACATAAGAATAGAAAATTATGGTTTTTTTTTTCTTTTTATAAGAAGCTTTCAGGGAAGAAGCCATTTTCACTCTCCATCATATTTACACTGAAATTATTTATCGTGGAATTCGCTTGGACTCGCCTGGTAAACTTTTTTTTCCGTATTATCGAGATTTTTGGATGATATGGAAACAATATTTGACTTTGTTAATAAATGCAAGCAAAAGAATCTATTAACTCTCTGATTTCTTGATTCAACATACGACGAATTAGACGAAGATGCAATGAGATCAATATGGAAATAGTTAACTTGCATATAAAACATATTTCATGTATTGTAAAAATATTTCGATTACTTCTTGTCTCGCAAAATGCTATGAATACTGTCGTGCTCCAATATTTCAAGTTTTATTTAAAACGCGACTGTTCTAGGCAAAGATGGAGAAGTGAATGATTTCGCTATAGTTCCGCAGCAAGTTCTTCTTCTTCAAAGCTCTCGGTATTCCCGATGAAACAAAAGGGTTGGGCTTTGCGGTTTGTTAATTAAGTTCCAACGCATTTGTTTTATTCATTATTTTCATAGTTTCGTTTTGTCATTAAGGGCATCTTTAACGGCGATCCATCGTGGATTGGATTTATTTTTTAGACCAAACGCAAAAACATCGCTGCAAATTTGGTTTTATACTGGATCTATTTTGCATCATTTTAAAACTAGTATATGTTTTGATCTATTCTTGCAGTAATTTGGAACAAGAAAAATACCGTTCCAAAACACTACACGCTACTTGAAAATACCAATAATTGAGTATAATTTCAACTTTTACTAAACAATAACTTAATTTTATTGAGTATATTCTGAGGTATATTTGTGAGCCGAAAAGTAACCTGTTTGCTGCGTGTGATCGGTGGACAAAAAGTTGTGTTGCTCGCCTCGGATGCTGATAATTACCTCTAGTTGCTCACGTTGCTAGTGAATTGCCTTTTCGTTTCATTCCTAAATAACGTATGCTTGTCTCAGTTTAGTTTGGCGGAATTAACAACAAGAAATACAACGATTTTAACATTTTAAGCTCGGTGCACTATGGTTTGGTAAAGAAATAATATTTCTTCTACCAAACTACTAGTATCAGTAATTTAGATAAAACATTGTAATAACTGGCTGACAAACAATAAAAAAATATACATTAATTGTTATGTTATGTATTCTCCGTGCGAGGAGTAACGATTATGATGTAGAAGGAGATGTTCGCTCATCACCATGAGGCACCAAGAGTGAACAACAATGTTTTTGGCTAGAATGAAAGATGTGAAGAGAAAGTGTTGAAAGGTTCGTCAGAGTGCGGCAGGTAGGAAAATTAACAGATGTTTTTGAAAATTGAGCGAAAGGGCATGTATCCAATGGTACTCGAACCATGGACGTCAATCTTTGCCTAACATCCCACTGCGGGGTAGGTTGTAGCGACGGAACAAGTCCGCCACTTCAACACGATGTTTCTCTCCGAGGTTCACGATGTTTCTCTCCGAGGTCTCTACGTTGGAGACGACGAGAAAAACTTTAGTGATCGTCAGTCGTTGCGAATCAAAACAAAACCCAAAAAAGGAGAGAGTTCCTCTCCCATGTGCGCATCAGTAAACAGAGTGCACACAATAGATCGCTAAGAATAAACTATACAAGCCACAGTGGTACATGAGCGTCTTTCCATGCGTCAATTTTTGCCTGTTGAAGTGGCGGACTTGTTCCGTCGCTACAACCTACCCCGCAGTGGGATGTTAGGCAAAGATTGACGTCCATGGTTCGAGTACCATTGGATACATGCCCTTTCGCTCAATTTTCAAAAACATCTGTTAATTTTCCTACCTGCCGCACTCTGACGGACCTTTCAACACTTTCTCTTCACATCTTTCATTCTAGCCAAAAACATTGTTGTTCACTCTTGGTGCCTCATGGTGATGAGCGAACATCTCCTTCTACATAATAAAAAAATACTATCGTTGCGATAAGCACTGTACTAAGTATAACACGGAAAATTTTTCTCTCGAATAAAATTAACGACACGTATAGCCTTCAAGAAAACCGAGCTGTCAAATTAGCACCACACGCAGCACCGGCTTCACTAATGTTGCTCGTGAATGACAGCCGCTTCAGTCCATTGCTTTTAGCTAGTTCTATTCAAGTTTCGCTGATACAAATCAGGTATACAGTTGATCTAAAAATAGACCGCTGCTGAAGATGCCCTAAAAAAAACCGCAGTAGAAATTACCATTTCGAGGGAGAAATTAAGCGCAAACAGCAACAATTTTCACCTGACTATAAATGCGTTTGATTTAACCATCCCTGCAATCACATCAACCTTGGTTAATATCAATATGAGGTCTGTCATACATACCACAAATGTTGACGGTTCTACCATGAACGTAGTAATTTTGACTGAAATTTCATGGTAGTTTCGAAGGCATAGTCTGGTAAAATGGTAATTTTGGCTACAAGATTTTTTTTTGTGTAGTTGATACGCCAAAAAGTTATTAGTTCACGCTTATTCGGATTTACCTAAAATTGAGTAAAGGTCACCCAAAATTATAAAAATTGGAACTACTCAAAATTGTATAACCGGGTCAAAACCCAAATTTGGATAAACCCACAATTTATTTGATTTTTGGTTCGTTTTACTCATTGTTATAAAAGGTGGTTTTTATGGAAATTGGGTAAAATATTAAAAGAAAAATTAAACCCTAGGGTGCCATAGTTGAGCTTTTTCTTCTTAATTTTATTATTTTTAAATTCACTTCCATACCACCGTAACATTGTGTCCAGAACCGCATCGCTAACGCATTCCGGAAATTCCTTGGCCATCAGCTCAAACAGGCGTTGCTGGATGCGATTGATTAGCTTACGCTGATCGGACATGCTTACCATGTCGCACATCAGCTGCGACATGTCGAAGTTTTCATCCAGGAACATGAAAACCAATACATCTAGGATGACGGCCGTGTCTGTACGCACTCCCGGGTATTTACCTACGTCGATTGCACTTAATGGATGCACTCGCGAACGATCTTTTCGACGGGGAGATCGCAGCAAGCTCTGACTACGAACGGTTGGGCTTTGGTGAGCTGTCACGTTTTAGCAGTATTTTTTGTGTGATGAAATTTATCCTTATTAGAATCTCAATAATAACCGTCGCGTGCGTTAGTGGATACTGTGTTTATGACCAGAGTCATACCTAAACATCATTTGTGTGTTGAATAGAACTTAAATCCGGTGTAAATGGATCTCGAAAACGAACCGATTGGTACACGTTTGCTGATTGTTGCTGATTATCCGTGGTGAGCGCTTTCCTATTTACTGATTTGTCGTTTTTCATAAGAGGAACGACAGTTAGTTGTCTAAAAATGCAATTGGCAATATTGACAACCTTGAGCACAAGAGGTGTGTTAACGATTTCGTGGATGGAAAGAGGAAAGCTGTTTTTCAGTAATGAATCAATTTTACGCTTGAACGTCACCTTATTCTGATACATCTTTTGATTCGAACTTTTTCGGTTATTCAGATTACCATAATAGATTAGGGTAGTAAGTTTGACGTGCATTTTCTTCCGTTGTGTTTTCCGATATTATAACACAATTATTATCGGAGTAATTCATGTCTGACCCTTAACTCTATCGCCACCTATACGAAACGAACCAGTCAACGGCTGAAAGTTTCTAAAATAAAGACTAATCAATCAATGTATCGCCACCGTAGCCATTCTGGCTCAATCGGCTTGTACCTGTCTACCGAACTTAACTCCAGGACTCGGGAAAATCTCTCCGGACAACCGGTATCCTACAAACACCGATGTTCGGCTAACTTCTCTTGTTAAACCAGCTCCACCACGGAACAGTTCCATTACCGACATGGCATTGCTGTAGATACAGTTCCACAGTTGGAGGAGTTGAGTTCGAGATACGATGCTACTTTCGTTCACTTGCAATGCCACATAACGGGTGTCCACTAAAAAATGAGAATGATTTCAATACTTTTCCATCAGAACAAAAACGGCCGCATAGAAATGTCACTTTAGATGAATGAATCGTTGCACTCTCCAGAAAATTTTCATACACTCTTATTTCACTCTAACATGTTCAGTCGTGTTCAGCATGCCGTCGAAACAGGAAGAACTGCGCGCGCGCGTTGTACAATTCTTTCAAGCGAACGAAGATCGTTGAAAAAAATACACGGTGGACCATTTTTGTCGTGAAAAAGTTCCGGTATCCACCGTATACCGTATCCTGGCATGCATGAGAGTAACCCGGAAGAAAGGTTGCGGCCGTCCAGCGAAAATAATGAATGAGAAACGCTCCGCTCGCTGCGCAGCATGTTCAACAACAAGGATTCGGTAAGTCAACGGGAAGCAGCCCGAAAGTTCCATTGTTCGAAGTCACTCATCTGCAAGACGCTAAAGAAAGAAGGAATAGTGTGTAGAAGAAAACCAGATCCCCAGAGTACACAGATGAGCAGATTCAAACCGTGAAATCCCAATGCCGCTGGATGACTCGGAATTACGGCGGAAAATCTTTCGTTCTGGACGACGAAGCTACTTTCCTCTTTCGAAGTCTCAGATACCGGGAAACGACCGATTCTACACTAAGAACAAATCTACTCCTCCTCCAAAAGTAATGTATAAGTTCAAGCACAAATTTGAATCGAAGGTTATGTTATACATCGTAATATCCGATAAGGGTATTTCGAAGCCGTGGTTCAAACCAAGCGGTTTGGCCATCAACCAGGAGGTGTACCAAAGAGAGTGTTTGCAGAAAATACTCATCCCATTTCTTAAACAACATCACTCGGATGGCAAATACGTGTTTTGGCCGGACAAGGCATCATCGCACTACGCAAAAAAACGCTAACGTTTTTGGAGAGCCAAAATATACCATATGTCCCAAAAGACCGGAATCCGACAAATTTGCCACAGTGCCGTCCTATCGAGGATTTCTTCGGTCTTTTGAGCTCCATGGTATACAAGGATAATTGGAAGGCCAAGAACACCAAGCAACTTACCAACAGGATCAAAAGCTGCATCCGAAAAATCGATGTGGCTGCCGTCCAACGGTCATGTTCCAGCATAACGACTAAGCTGCGCCGCACGGCGGACCACGGACCATATGACAATATTCACTAAACTTAGTTTGAAGATTTAAGTTGACCCTTTTAATAAAATAAATCAGTTTGAACAAAACTTCACTGGTATTTTTTTCCTGACCCATTCTTTTCGTTCTCATTATTTAGTGGACACCCGTTAGGGAAAGCTTGGCTGTTTTGGATTGGCATTATCTAGTTACCGCGGAAAAAGCAGAACGCTAACCAACTAGACCTCGCAAGGGATTTTCAGACAATTGAGAGTTGGTTAAGTGCTCTCAAAACGCGGAGCGAAACAGGTCATTGTTATCGTTTTTGTCCCCTGAATTAAATGAACTATATTATATCATCACATCACTTATCAAGGTGAATCCTAATCCGTCGAGCACTACCCTAATAACATAGAAAAACCTCGCTCCTGTGACCTTTGTGGGGATACAGAGGTAAACATGGTCCTTAATGAGCAAAGGTCACACTAACTTTCCTTCCCTATTCCCAACTGATTGCAAGGACGTGGCCGGCGCCGTTATTGATTATTAAAGAAATAGAGTCAATGAAACGTGTACAGCGAGAACGGTCGGTTACTCCCAGCTCCGTTCAGTTGATTCATGATGCAATTTCACTGATTTTAATCAATCACGGAGTAGCAACCATTGATACATGCAGCCAGTCAAGCTAAGCTAAGCTAAGCACTCGCGAAAGATCTTTTCGACGTGCTTTCGAACAAGTTGAGTTCAGAGAATAAGCTTCTCTTAAATCTCCTCAATAGCTTTCGGGAGGTGTTCAGAAGCAGGCGTTCCGAGGGATGAGTTAACTAGGATGTATAGATAGTATTCTGATTCGACAGAAATCCGCGATGGTCAGGATGCATTCCCTTGCCCTTGCGACAAGCTGTGGATCTATGCACCTTTTTAGAACAAAGATTAATAATTAAAAATACACTCCGTTGCCATTTCTAGCTTCTCTTATAAACAGATTGCACAAAGTTACCTGAATTCTATAGAACTAATTACTGTTTGTTATTGGGGGACCACGCTTGGAACCGATGTGCTGGAACTGCCTGATCCAAAAACTATATCCATTTTCTTCTTGACTATCTAGCCGCTGCTATAAGGTTAAAACAAATTGTTCTTGTCTAATCCGCTGGAATCATTGCTTTGGCTTGGAATTGAACGAGGAGAAATTTTGAGCATTTGTTAAAATTCTTTTTTTTTTCTGTGTAATAAAACTATTAAATAATTACCCCTAAACCGCAAAACACTACAACACTCGCAATTGATGAGAACAGCTGCCTGCTGACCGACTCGGTCTCTACCCTACCCATCTACATATGAACATTTTGCAACTTTGTGCCATGCCTGAGAGATGAAAGAGGAGGAATCACGATGCCAATCTTGGGTAACTGTGTTATCCTTTCCGGAGAAACCGTAGAGCATTTGGTGAGGGGTTTTATCCGACGACGACACAATGCCTTGGCTCTTCGAGTGGCCATGAGAGGCGATAGAGGCGCTTTGATGGGTTAACGTTATTCTAACCTGGTATACAATGTTCACCGAGCTAGAGATTTTCTTCTTCTTAAATATTTGATTAGTGTGACATCTCATTACATCGTCAATCAAATTGGATAGCATTTCAAATCCACAGCAAAGCATTGCGCTGCATATGAGATTGTACAAAGCGTGAATGACTGTTTGATTATATTATATAATTTGCGAAATATTGATTGAGTGATCGTAAAAAAAACTCCGACGATTAGTGATTTACCTATCTATATGAAGCAGTATAGTACCTTGCAATAAATAAAGGCGGGAATATGCATACCACATTCTAGACAATGTATGAAATGTCTCAACGTTTTACACGATATTCAACTAATATTTACATCATGCTTAGAGCTGGGAATAATACGTGAAGAGCGGAGCTATTTGTCTGTTTTTAAAACAATATTGTTTTTCATGTCTGTCTGTCTGTCTGTCTGCCTTTCTGTCTGTCTGGTGGGGTTTTCTGAGGGCAAAAAATGTTTATATGGTGGTTTGAGACCCCTTTCCGCTCCTGAAAAGCCACCTTCATACAAATGAAACTTTGCTTTTTAGTTTAGCATTTATAGATTTTGGAAGCAAGAAATACGGTTGTTTGAGACCCCCTTCCCTCTCTCTGGTAGAGAGGGAGTGGTCTCTAATACATATTAAACACAAATTTCAACCAAATATGAGAATTATCCCTACTGTTATAAAAAAATTGTATGCAGGGGTCTTGGGGCCGCAAAAGGTTCTTATGGTGGTTTAAGACCTCCTTCCCTGTCTCAAGTGGGGAGGGGCTCCCATACAAC
Source organism: Aedes japonicus (assembly GCA_034211315.2). NCBI lineage: Eukaryota > Metazoa > Arthropoda > Insecta > Diptera > Culicidae > Aedes > Aedes japonicus. The sequence continues at coordinate 28,936 of JASCZW010008978.1, forward strand.
TGAAATAAAAATTTCTGCGTAACTCGTGAACTTATCAAGCAAATGGAACCAAATTTGGCATATGTGGGTATTTGGAGATAAGAAATGTTTCAAAGGCAATTTGACACCCCATCCTCTATCGGGAACAATTTCTTTTTTATAATCCATTTTCTTGTCAAGGCTCAAACGCGTTAGCTTTGCGGAGTCGTTATTCTATGTTCACTGAAATTTAGATTTCTTAATACTAATGTTAGTAGGACGGGGCCGAGTACTCGCGGGTTGCTCGAGATTAAGGAATACAATATTTAAACATGTTGAATACTTGGGAAAGGATTGAGGACAAGGAACGTGGGAGGAAACTGTTGTTGTTGCATATCGGTGATTGACCGTACAATAAGCACTATAGCAAGTGCTCTGGATCTCAGAATTTAAACGAACGATTGACGGTATAACTGAAAAGAGACAATGGTGGAACAACGATGAGGGGGAAGACTTGGAAAATTATAAGACCAAACGCTACTAGATTTTCAAATCGCTCCGTTCTAGGAAATCGTAGATTAATTTCACATATTCGTGATCGCGGCAGGCCAGAACGTCTCTAATTGGTTTAGCAGGTTGTTTTCCTCGGGCCCTGAGGGAATCACATAAGTCGGATCCCGCCACATGATATAAGGTGCATGACCAGACAACATGCTCGATGTCGTGATAACCGTTACAACAGGCATACAAACTGCTGTCTGTGAGCTCAATTCGATAGAGATGCCCGTTTAAGGAACAATGGTTGGACATGAGCCTTGACATTACGCGGATAAAATCGCTACTCATGTTCAACCCTTTGAACCAAGATTTTCTCGAAACCTGTGGAAGAATAGAAAGTAGCCATCTTTCCAGATCATCGTCATTCCACTTTTGTTGCCAGTTGATGAGAACTTGCTGACGAGCAATTGTAAAAAAATCATTGAAGCCGATTTTCGCTCGTTAATATCGCCTTCCATAGCGCCCACCATAGCCAGTGAGTCCGCTTTCTCATTACCCGGTATAGAACAATAAGCTGTTGGATAAAGTACTCAGTGACGACCGTATTTCATGCAGGAAATACGTCGATTGCTTCATCGGCCTCATTGAACGAATAGCCTCCAGAGAACTTAGGCTATCCGAAAATATAAAATAATGATCAGGGAGAAGTGAGGCAATCCGCTCTAATGCGTACAATATAGCTGCAAGTTCCGTAACGTATACCAAACAAGGATTCTGGAGCTTGTATAAGGCGCTATGAAGATCGTTGAATACGCATTGATTATTGACCCATCTGTGTAAAACTTCTTCTCTGATGTAACGTGGCGGTACTTGCTCGCGAAAACTGAAGGTACAATTGTCGAACGGTGGGGCTCTGGAATTCCCTGAATTTCTTGTCTCATCGTAAGGTCGAATCTCACAGACGAGCAAAAAAGATCAGGATAATCCACCCGAATTGGATTGAACGAGGATGGTCCAATCTCCAGAGTTATGTACTCATAATACAAGCTCATAAACCGTGTTTGAGGATTTCGCTCAAGAAACTTTTCAAAATTCTAGATCACCAATGGGTTCAATATTTCGCAACGGATGAGAAACCGGAACGAAAATTCCGCGAAACGATCGGTTAAGGGAAGTACGCCGACGAGTACTTCAAGGCTCATTGTATGCGTAGAACGCATACAGCCTAGCGCGATTTGAAGGCAACGGTATTGAATCCGTCGTAGCTTCAAGATGTGTGTGTTCGCCGCCGATTGGAAACAAAAGCTACCATATTCCAGGATGGCAGTTTGACCTTATTAGATTTCCCGGATCGGCTCCTCACCAAGTGCCGGTGATGGATCGAAGAAAATTGGTTCTTTGTTGGCACTTTTGCTTTAGATACGCAACATGCTTTCTCCAAGTGCATTTGGAGTCTAACCAGACATCTAAATACTCGAAAGACATTCTATCAGGGATTGTTATACCCGTGAGTTGAAGCTGGAACTGTGCTGGAAAATTCTTCCTAGAAAAAACAACCATCTCAGTTTTCTCTAGAGAGAATTCGATACCTACACCCAAAAGTTGAAATTGTAGCAAAAAATGCCATTGCAGTTTTTGCAACCATATCTTGAGAAATCCGCATGATTCTGATAAGGCAATTTTGCCCATCATGATCCACAAAGCTTTTTATGGTATAAACAAAGCCATGCAAGTGTGTGCAAGCGGTTATCGCTGTGTACCTAGTGCCTCGATAGTCGCAGCAACCGTTGGATTTTGTTCAACCGCCACCAACTTCTCAATATGGGTGAGACAATGGCACAGAACGCCGCTACACCATTTGCCACTGTTGCTATTCCGCTGTCAAGTGTTCTATTTTTATTTTCACTCGTCATCACACTCCCATCTCCCTCTCAGGTCACCATGCGTTTTATGAAATAAACGAAGCCATGCAAGTGTGTGCGACCGATATTGGCTTCATTGTTGTAACGTTGCACTCAAGGACAGTTTGTCTTGTTTGGCAATGAAGCTACACCCAAAATAAAAGAGCAAGATTGTAATGCAATTTCTCATGATTTGGTTTCATTTCTCGTTATGGATCGTAACTTGGACGCAAAAAATGTAACATTGGTCGTGGGCAAAAAAGCAACACATCAATTCGATTAGAAAAATTCAATGTGTGCGTGAGTTGTACAGTTGATTAGTAGTAGTAAATTCAATGGCTCACAAAAAAAAGATAACGATCCGCAAATGAGAGTCCAACCGCGACCGCCAGCATGACGGCTCTTCATTGTAACCATCCAGTCACCACAAAAGTTGATGTGAATGTAATAAAAGCCTTACAGTTGCTTCGGTTGTCAAGGCACTCAACGTTACAATAATGAAGCAAATGTCGGTCGCACACACTTACATGGCTTCGTTTATTTCGCATGGTGACTTGATGAGGGGGAGATGGGAGTGTGATGACGAGTGAAAATAAAAATAGAAAACTTGACAGCGAAATAGCAACAGTGGCAAATGGCGTAGTGGCGTTCTGTGCCATTGTCTCACCCATATTGAGAAGTTGTTGACGGTTGAACAAAAACCCAACGGTTGCTGCGACTGTCGAGGCACTGAGCACACAGCGATAACTGCTTGCACACTTTTGCATGGCTTTATTTATACTATAAAAAGCTTTGTGGATCATGATGGGCAAAATTGCCTTTTCAGAATCATGTGAATTTTTCAAGATATGATTGCAAAAACTCCAATTGCATTTTTTGCTACAATTTCAACTTTTTCAAAACAACCGCTAGAAACTATCACAGCCTACACCCAAAAGTTGAAATTGTAGCAAAAAATGCAATTGCAGTTTTTACAATCATATCTTGAGAAATACGCATGATTTTGTAAAGGCAATGTTGCCCATCATGATCCACAAAGTCTTTTATGGTATAAACAAAGCCATGCAAGTGTGTGCAAGCGATTATCGGTGTGCTAGGTGCCTCGACAGTCGCAGCAACCGTTGGGTTTTTGTGCAACCGTTAACAACTTCTCAATATAGGTGAGACAATGACACAAAACGCCGCTACGCCATTGGCCACTGTTGCTATTCCGCTGTCAAGTGTTTTATTTTTATTTTCACTCGTCATCACACTAGCATCTCCCTCTCATCAAGTCACCATGCGTTTTATTAAATAAACGAATCCATGTAAGTGTGTGCGATCGACATTTGTTTCATCGTTGTAACGTTGAGTGTCTCGACAACCGAAGCAACTGTAGGGCTTTGATTCGGTTCACCTTAACTTGTTATGGTGGGTAGATGGTTACAATGAAGAATCGTCGCGCTGATGGCCGCAGTTCGAATCTCAGTTGCGGATCGAGATCTTTTCTTTTGTGAGCCATTGAATTTACTACTACTTATCAACTGAACAACCTCAACAACAACTAATCGAATTTTTCTAATCGAATTGATGTGTTGCTTTTTTGCCCACGACCAATGTTGCATTTTTTCCCCCAAGTAACGATCCATAGCGAGAACTAAAACCAAATCATGCGAAATTGCATTACAATCTAGCTTTTTTAATTTAGGTGTATTGATAGGACATGAGCACGATCACGGATGTTTTTTATGGTGGTTCGAGACCCCTCCACTCTCTGAAAAGAGGGCTCCCATACAAATGAAACACAAGCTTCTGCATAGCTCGGGAACTAATCAAGCAAATGGAATCAAATTGGGCATGTGGGGGTTTTTGGAGGAAGATTTTCATGTTGGTTGTAGACGCTTCTCCTCTCGTGCAACACTATAATAGAAGCAACAAAGGTTTGCTGTTCTGGTATAAAAGTTTGCCAACAAAGTTGTCTTCAGATCATTTTTATAACTGAAAAAAGGATCAAAGTTTTGACGTGCAAATCTTGCCGATATCTCACCACTAGCGAGTAATTGAAGATTTTCTTATAAAATTAAGCTCTTTTCTAATGTGTTTTATTCAACTTTAAAAAATAAGCTTCACACTTCCATAATATCATGTGAATTTCTGTCTCCTGAGACCGACACATGTAAGCGTCTTTTAGCACATAAAAATGAGTTGACAGAGATGAGGAAATAAATTCAATCAAACACATCTTTTTTAGAATTGCGTATGTGTCAGTTCCATGAGACATAATTTTACACGAAATCATTCTTAACGTTCCCCGAATTTTTACAAACGCGGATTACGTTTCGTGTAAAATTCACAAATTCTAAGTGTGTTTCTACAGTTTTCAGATATGCTATGCAGTAATAAAAATCCGTCAAATGCGGTTGAGAACTATTTTTTTGATTTAATATAAAAAAATTACAACAAAATAACTGATTTTCATAGGGACACCCTTAGCTATGTAGGTGAAAATCAAAGTCATATCAAAGGTACAGAAATATTTATTCAATCAAAGGTGCTTAAAATTTTTCTAAAAAGTGTATGCCTCTATTTTTGCAAAAAAAAATATATTTTTGATTTTCCTGAAAATAAGGTTCACCCTAGTTTTCAATTACACCAAAAGAAGCGCCTTGTTATTAGAAACAACTTTGTAGAAGACCATTCTGCTTCACAACTTCAAATTTAGACTGAAAATGTATCTCTCCAGCTAAATTTGCATTCTAGACCACTGTGCAATGCGATCCTCGGAGCCTAGAAAAAAAATAGCTGATGAGAGCTTCTTCCTTCAACCGAACTAGAATCACGACCATACAGGGTGCCGCAGAAAATAATGCGAAAATGTTAAAACTTATGTATTGGGCTAATTCGTGTAGCTAGTGACTAATTTCTGTCGAAAGTGTATTTGTTTATGTTTACTTTCAAGTGCTGCATCCAAACATTCTGTTTGTTTTATTGAACATTCGTCAAAATGTTCGCGAAAGAAGTGATCACCAGTTTGTTGATCGCCCAGAAGAAGCCGAAAGAGATTGCCAAGGTGGTAGGGTGCCATTTGGCAACAGTTTACCTCTTTAAAAAGTCCCTGCATGATGATCCTAAGCAGCGAAAGCCGGGAAGCGGACGTCCGCGCTTTGCACGCACGCCAAACGTGATCAAATCGGTCCGTGCAAAAACTGCTCGCAACCCGGTGCGTTCCATGAGAAAACTTGCAAAGGAAGCCAATATTTCGGAGAAATCCATGCGGAGAATCATCAAAGAAGACCTGCATGCATCTTCCAGAGCCAAAGTGAAACGTCACTTAATTACGGACCGGGTCAAGGAACTACGAGTGACCGGTTCCAAGAAATTGATTTTCTTGATGAAGAAGGAAAAAATGATAATCCTGTTCTCAGACGAAAAGCTTTTCAGCATTGATGCTGTGGCCAACAGCTGCACGGATCGGTTCATTTCACCGCAAAAAATGGAGAATGTTCCGGAAAAAGTGAAATTCAAATTTCAAACCAAACATCCGGCTGGTGTCATGATGTTTGGCTTGGTGGCGTCCAACGGTTTGAAAATGCCGGCTGTTTTCATTGATGCTGGAGTTAAAATCAATACCGAAGTGTATATCGGTATTTTGAAGGACCAAGTGCTTCGGTGGGTTAAGGCCAACTTCTCCTAGGACCAAAATGTTGTCCTACAACCGGATAGAGCGCCGTGTCACACGTCCAATCGAACCCAACAATGGTTGAACGATAACATGAAGTTTTGGCTGAAGGATTTGTGGCCCGCTAGCAGTCCAGATCTTAATCCGTTGGATTATTTGATTTGGGCATATGTTGAAGCACGAGCCTGCAAAACATCACACCCTAGTGTGAAAACTCTGAAGTCAACCATAACACGCACATGGCAGTCAATGTCGGAGGACTTCGTCCGAAAGGCATGCTCTGGCTTCCGGCGTCGGCTCGAGGATGTTATTAATAAAAATGGAGGACACATTGAACAAATTTGTTTAAAAGGACTTTATAAAGATAACTGCACTCGAAAATGTTGATATTATTGCTTGAATTAGTTGAAAATAAGATTTGAAAGAAATAGAACAAATTTTCGCATTATTTTCTGCCACACCCTGTATTATTACACTTTCTCACTTGCATTTCCTTGTACATACTAAAAGCACCACTGCAAATTTATTTATTTTAAGCCTGTCTCGGACACTACAACCATAACCGTAACCGAATGTCGCAATTAGTAATATCATAAAACACTTCTTTAGAATATTTAATCATTAAAAGTAGCTTAGTAAGAAAATAGAGTATCGCACTGTTACCACTCCATTATTTTGAGAATTTTCAAATTCATCAAAAATACAAACATCACACTCGTATTGCGGCACAGCCTCCTTTTCTATTAATGATGCAGTCCTTAGTCAAACGAAATATGTAAGATTGACATGGGTAGAGCCAACACGCTTAAATAAAGCGGGGAATCCTCCCGTCAACAGCATAAAAGTTCACCAATCACCAATCCTGATGGCGTAAATTATATTCACGTTCTCTATCCGTTTAAATCTCACATTTGAATTCCATTATCCCGAAAATCCGGTTTCCAAATTAGGATCGAAACAGATCACAGATTACGAAATCTCTCATCACTTCATTCCAGCGAAATCTCTCTGTGACATCACCCATTAGAAAGTGCGCTCCCAATCTACCGATTGTAACAATTTATCCACTAAACTCCTTCTCGCAAATTTCTCCCCCATTTTCCAGGACGCTGCCATCTGCGTGAAATTCCATCTGGAGCGCGAGAAAAATCCCCACAAATTCAACAGCCGAATGAAGAACAAGCTGTGGTATTTTGAGTACGCTACATCGGAAACATTTGCCGCATCCTGCAAAAATCTGCACGAAAGTCTGGATATCGTGGTACGTTTTCACAGCTTTTCTTTCGGCACCTTAACGATTTTGTTTCCAGCTCGAACGGGTGGATTTCAGCGAATTTGCATATCACCCCCCGGTTAAATCGCTTTTGGTTTTTGCTTTATTTTTATCTCTCTTCGTAGTGCGACGGTGTCTCGTTGGAGCTGGCGAATGGTCCCCAGCTGCAGGGCATTGCCCTACTGAACATCCCGTACACCCACGGCGGATCGAACCTGTGGGGCGAGAACCTGTCGCAAAAACGGATGCGCAAGGGACCCTTCCGGAAAAAGCTGAAAAACTCGGACAAAGAGTTGTCGGCTAATAGTTTCAACTCGGTCGATCTGTCGATTGCCATACAAGGTACGCGATGCTAATCCACGAGGGGTTCGGAGGATCGAAAAAGGAAAGTTGTATTTGCTCGTTTTTTGGTTCTTATGTTCTGTTCGGATTTCAGATATCGGTGACCGACGGATAGAAGTTATTGGATTGGAAAATTGCCTACACATGGGTCAGGTAAGAACAGGGCTGAGAGCCTCCGGTCGAAGGTTGGCCCAGTGCAGCGAGGTAGTACTGACGACGAAGAAAACCTTTCCGATGCAAATCGATGGAGAACCGTGGATGCAGGGACCGTGCACGGTAAGGGTAAATCCAAGGGATCCAACCGAAACTGTCTAATCAGCTTATTGAACTTTTTACCCAGACCAGTCAGTTTGGATAAAATTTAATGGTTGTTCTTTTCCCAATTCCAGATACGACTGACCCACAAAAACCAGGTCCCTATGCTGATGGGCCCCCGTTCCGAGAAGACTGGAGGCTTTTTCAACTTCCTAAAAAGATGACTATCGAAGAAGCCCGACACGGATATGCCTTCCAATGAGGCCTAGCCATGCACAAGCCTCTCGGACAACACGTAACGACGTTGAAAAAGAGGTTGGAAAGGTATCACGATGCGAGGGCTTCAATCCCAAGGATGACAAAACATTCAAACAATAGCTTTAATCACGGAACCAAAAACCAAAACAACCAGAACGCGAAACAAGAAGGTAGCGACATATTTTTTTAACAACAAGACAAGCCTGAACCGCGAAGATTGAACCAAATAGTTCCTTCAGGACTTTATTCACTTTATCTTGTATATTTAGATTCTACTTCAACTTTCCTATGTATATTTATACACCAGCAGACACAAACTCACGCGTACGCAGCTCTGTGCGATATTGAATTAGAGAACGACATAATTAAGAAATACGGTTTCGTATCGAAATTCGTTACTTAGAAAGCTAGACATAGTGGTAAACAAGAAAGACCTGCTTCTAGCATTAAGAATCAACACTAATGGCACTCATAAGCACACGCTTTAAACACTGAAAAAAAAACACATAAACCAGTCACACACGGCAAGGATATGCGCATCAAGATTGGCTTAGTGACAAACTTACTGAGTTATTTGCTTTTTCCTATAAAATGCTAATGAATGGCTAACCTTATACTAACTTGGTATTAAATGAAATCGAGAAACAATTATCATTTGACTAAGGATTGAAACTAGCTCGACAACGGTTGAACTCAAATCATTGTTTCTAAAAATTTGTATTGCGTTTCGAAAACTTCTTCTAGGACGCAATTTCGAGATATGATATTTCAAAACATGTACGCTTAAATCACATAGGCCCTTTTCAACAAACAGTCTTGAATCGCAAAAGTTTCAAGACCTGTAAAAATGCATCTTTTCTTACACCGATATGCCTGAGAATTGCTCATTTCAGAAACATAAATTCACAGACAAACAGACGTAATACCAAGAACCAATTGCCTTACAATACATCGTTATAAATTTAAATTCAGATACGTTAAAACACTAGCGCTATCTGACGGCCGCTCTGCCCATTTCAGTGTCAACCATGTTTGATTGTCTTGCCTGCCGCAACAGCTGTGAGCGCTCAAATGAAACACACGCACACTACTTCAGGCTCGCTTGACTGTCAATCATTAGTTTTGAAGCAAGCGAAGCAGGTTCGTAGGAAAGTGAAAATTAGAGGAAAGTTAGTAAAAACCAGTCAATTCGGTGTAGTTTGGAAATTATTCGGTAGAACTTTTGTCCGCTGCACGTAGTGAAGCGCCGCTGGTGCTCCAGGAGAAAAGGTCTTCATCGCTAAATTATACCGGCGTCCTTTTGGTTTCCCGGTGGAGTTCAGTAATCTGTTGTCCAGTACCGGGTTCTTTCGCACAAGCTCAACCAACGACGTATCCAGTGATTTACTTTTTCCAAGCTGTTTCACCTCGTTTATCAAGCCTAGTTCCTTTTCCTTACTGTTTTGACGTAGACTACGTCTTACGGCAAGGGTAGGGTGTCAAATGAAAATCTAAAATTTTGCGACCGTCACGAAAAACCGTACGTTTTGTACGCGAATAACTCAAATAATCTACGATAGATTTACATGATTTCTTCTCCAATCGGTCGGAAATTTTACCGCGCTCAAATTCAATTGTCAAACATTATTCTCAAAGAATAGTAAACTATTGAAAATAACGCAAATATAAGGTAATGTCTTATAATGTCATTTTGCAGGGTAAATTTACCAAATTTCCTATCACAGATTTCATATCGAAGCAAGGAACGTCTTGCATCATCTTCTTCTTCTTTGTGTTAGAGAGAGACTTTAACCAATCATGTCATTCGTCTCTCCATGTACGTCTCGCAGGCAGCTGAGAACGGCATAAGCGCACACATAGGAAAATTTTGCCTCAGTCGTTTGGCAGAATTGAAGCTGTGCGGAGCTGGTCGCAGGCACCTGGTCGCAGCTGCTTCATTTACCGGCAGTGGAGCTGATCGCATAGGCAGCTGATGGTCGCGTAGCAGCTGATGGTAATATGTACCAAGGCTCTCCCAAACAGCGATCTTCTCGATGAGGTAAAATGGCGGATTATGGGGGCGCACAATCACGTCGGTTTGTGCAAGCCGCCATCTCATCTCATCGTGACGATTGTTTCGCCGCGACTTCGAAAACGCTGCTGTTTGGAGGAAAGCGTTTTTGGGGCGAGCAGCAGTAGGTGAAAATAATCTGTCCTTTTGAGGACAATAAATTTAAATAAAAGAGTTGTTTATTAAAGAACTAATCTTATATTTAGTTCGGTGCTCGATGGAGGGCGAGCTGTCGGTAAAAAATTTACCCAGCTGGTTGGCGCAATCCATAAATTGATAATCTGTCCTTTTGAGGACAACTAATTTAATTGAAAGAGTTATTAAAAATTATACAAGAATTAAATATTATACAAGAATTAAACTTTTATTTCGTTTGGTTTGTGTGCCTTATATCATGGTGCCGATTCGTTCGCTGCAACTGCAAAAACGCTTCCATGGAGGGCGAGCCGTCGGAAAAGTTTTACCCAACTGGTTGGAGCAATCCACAAATAATCTGTCCTTTTGAGGACAACCAATCCAGTTCAGAGAGTTGTTTTTATAAGAATTAAATTAATATTTCGTTGGGTTTGTGCGCCATTTAATCTAGTGCCGATTTGTTCGTTGCCAACAACTAATTGGGACGCTGGAGAAGGTCATTCAACTCGAGGTTTAATAAATTTCAACATAGTATTAATTGTATTCTGGTGATGACATGCGCTGCGTGCTTTTACAGCATACGAACCTACACATGATATCGATACAAATACAATGCGCTGAACATATTTTAATGCGTGATTATTTTCTCAGGTGTTTATCTTATATTTAGGGTATATGTCCCTTAACTCAGCCTATTATGCAATGATCGATAAGATTATATATAACAACTCATAAAGTTTTTAAGCTGTAAGCGAGACTAAACTAGTTAGACACTTGCTAAGATACGCTAGATAAGACATTTGGTAGTATGTATCATGAAAAGTTACACAACTCATTTTATAAAGTCAGCAACATTCGAGGGATATGGATTTAATGTCGGTCTATAAGCACCAAATTGAGTATATTCATGGATGCAACTTCGTCCCATTCGATGGATTTATTACAATATGCAGCCTTTGTTCGTTTTTTTTTCTGATTTTATGAGTTACGGCATTGCTAGCTGTATTCGATTTACTTAATACAACATTTCACAAAACATACTAAAGTAAAACTGCCTCTAAACACTTAAGTGATGTTCATATATGATTCATCAGTCATTCAACAATGAAAACATTATAATTCACTATACAATGATTTTGTTCCTTCTTTTTGTGTCTCGATGAGTCACTAGAATATAAACAACCGCAAATTCATGCATTTCCACTTGAAATTTTACCAATAACAACCTTTTTACTACGTTATTGATACAACAGGCCATAGTTGGGAATATACAAAAAATTATGTCCCCAACATTGGGTCTACGATTTTCTTGTAAAATCATTGTTATCTTAGCTATGTAAAAAGTTAGCTCGTAGCGTGTAACTATTTTCTGCACATCCAGACTGCATTACTTGCTGTATTGATTCAATTAAACCAAATTTAGATCACTTGAAGATCGTGTAGATCATCTGTTCAACTTAACCAGTGAAATCATGATGCCCCAAAAGTTCAAGAAATCGAAAATTACGCTCAAGTGAACAACTATAAGTTGATTTATATTGTCTCAATTGCTTCGGATTACATCGGTCATCTTAAAAGCCACATGATTTTGTTGATTATCACTAAATTAATGATATATTTGGTACATAGGCCGAATGAAGGAGCTAGGCTAACATTACATCCCCTTACCCTATAAGAATTTATTATATATTAACCAACCTTTTCTCCCATACCCATCACAAAGAATAATGATATTTTATAAAACTCACCCTCTTTCTTCTGCGAGATCGAATGTGTTCATATATATTTCGATTTCCTTAACGTTTTAGCCATATTGAATTCACTAATTTACCTGATATTCACATAGAAACATGAATAATAATTTCACAAGAAAACCATTGACCATATTTTAGGTACGCATTTCACGTTATATTCCCAACTATGGCCTTATGTATTCATCACATAGTAAAATGTAGAATATAAAAGTTTTCAATGGAAAAGTAAAAGTGAGCGGTTGTGTATTTTTCGAAGGGCTTATTCATACCAACACTTATAAAACTAAATAAATATAGTGGGAATTTTAATGTTTTGAAATGGAATGGCCGATTGATCATATGAGAAAGTCATTTAGTTTTTATAAAGTAGCTTTATATTTCGTATAGTATACCGAATATAGCTGAATTTCCAATGCGATAATATAAATAAATGCCCGGAGCAATGAAATAAATAGCTTTACTGAAATTCGTTCGAACAAGAATCCATAATGATATCCATATCCATCGAAAGATTTCGACTTAATAAGGTTAGTTCTTGACTTTTCATGGTCCAGTACAGCAATCGCATTGTTAAGCATGTCTTAGCAAAGGTATAACTAGTTGAATATCGTTTCTAGCTAAATTATTGTATGAGTTATAGTTAAAATTGTAATCGTGCGCTACATAATCGACTGAGTCAAGGGACATGTACCCTATTTAACCTTACAACAACTGCAAGATAATTTTTTGTTTTTTTCTGTTTGATAAACTTTCTGAACTTTGAACATTCTTAGAGACGCTTACACATCTGAAAATGTTGCAATTGATTATAGTGTTTTCATAGCAATCACTAAACCTGGTCGGATATCTTCTGATAACGAATTTTATCGTAATTTGAATTCTAGAGTATTTCAATGTTTATTATTACCCTTGAAATCTAGAATGGCTAAAATTGCATAAATTGCAAATCTTTGATTCTTTCAAGTTGAATTATGCAAAAGCATACTACAACTCAGATTGTATACAAATGATCCGAATGGTATGGTATTTAAATGGTGAATGTTAAAAAGGAGACAAAGTATCAGTCAAAATATATGTTTGTATTTCAAGGCCACCAAAGAGTTATAAAGAGTGTACAAGAGAATTTTCCCACATACTGACTTCATAAAACCAAACGGCCCTTTTCAGGGCCACCAAATAATATCTCAAGAGCGTACAAAAGAAGTTTCTTACATACTGGCTTCAAAACGTGTTAACGTCCCATAAGAGCCGCACCCGTCATATTATGACTTAAACTGCTTCTATCGGTAAGGGTAAGCGACCGGCACGAATAATTGAAACCCTTTTAACGCTAATAATAGCCACACAGAATTTCCCTGACATTATAATGCATCACTTGGTTTAACGTAGTCTACGTCAACCGGTCGTGTCTTGTACACAACCCCACTGATTTTTTGACCGCCTTTTGTCCACCTCCATCAAACTCCACCACAAGCTCCTTTGACTGACAAAATTTCACCCACTGCGCACATCTACTTGATGTCACAATTAAATTCTATGTAATAGAATAAGATTAGAGCAAAAGATAAATTCACATTTGCGTCCCATGTTTTGACGAAAAAGAAACAAAACATTTCCGAACACACTCACACTTGCAAGCGATGCTAGTGCAAGGAAATCAGCCAGCAGGAAAATGTCATGATTGTCGATGCGAGCGCTGTGAGTGGTGTGGCTTGGCCAACTATTGGTATTCAAATCAATCGTTTTTTAGGTATTACGATGGGCATCAATTAGAGTGTTACGTCTGTTTGTCTGTGAAAAATTGTTAGGAAAAAATCATTATGAATTTATACAGTAAGTAAAAAAAAATTATCCACCCCTACCGACAAACCAAAATTTTCCTGTTTTGCGGTTGAAATGCGAGCTGTTTATATGAATGATTTAGTCAGTTAGTCAGCCCTTAATCATTTTGTCATCGAATTGCCATGACATTTTTCTTCCTTTGTAAAACTATTGTGCGATCAATTAAAAGATAGAAAACAATACGCAAAATAAGTGTATCCACCTGAATAAAGTTAATAATATATTAGAGTGTATTACGCGATAGCTGTCACCTTATCGAATGTAAACATTGCAAAACAGTACACATGCCGCCGTTAGTTGCATTTGTACATCAAAGTTTAAGTTATTTCGCTTGAAAATGCCTAAGAACCCACATATTTGGTTAAGTATCCGAAAATTGATAACAGAACATCATAAGCCCGGTAAAAGCTATAGTACAATTGCTGATATTGTACTAGTTCGTAAAGATACGGATACGCTAAAATAGTTCATAGGTTCAAAAAATGCGGTTCCATCTTACCAGCGGCACGATCAAGACGTCCATCGAAGACAAGTCCTCGGATTAACATGGCTTTCGTGAACAAAGTTAAGCAAAACCTAGGCTTATCAGCTCCCAAATGTGAAACCCGGATATTCACCGGTGGACCCCGCCCTATATGTTTGGGGGCTACTGACCCAATGCGCACCGTTCGCTCTGTTCACGGTGACAGTTGGGATGTGAAAAGAGGACGAGTGACGGTGTCGAGTGATGTGGTGCTCTGTGAGGGCTGTTGCCTTGGTGACTCGGATGGCTGCCCATGATCCTATGATCTTTCCGATGAGCTTGACGATTCACATCTCTAATCATAGGGTGACCACGAGTTAGTCGAGTTGGTGTTAACGTTTCCTTTTTTTTTTTTTCTTTGAATGCCTCAGATATTGATTTGACCGAAGAAGGTGGCGGTGGGGCTGAAACTCGTCAGAACAAATTGCCGATGAATCGCGGTTAAAACCCACGTAGTCGAGGCCCTAAGGAAGTCTGGCGAGGATGCCCAAGCCAAGAAACTCCAGGACGCCCAAATTGCCAGGGTGAGAACTATCCTGCTCTTGTTTTTTTTTTTTTCTACTGGAGCGACAATGGCGGAAGCACATGCAGTTTTGGCCGATGCAAACGCCTGGCGGTCGAGTGCCAGAGAACCGTTCCCGGATTGAAAATGCTTCCAGTTCATGCAGCGGGGAACTATGTCTAGTCACGTATTTCTTGCTCATGGTATTTGCTTCTAGAGAAGTTATTTCCCATGGGCATTGATGTTCATTAAATGGATCATACTCCCCAACGTATAAGCGGGATGATGGGTCTGCGATATTATCGCGGCCCGGCACGTACTCGACATCCTAACTGTAGGGACTTAGCCAAAGAGCCCACCCGTCAGCCCGAGTCAAAGCTCTCCTCGATGTTTACGCACGCAACTCCTTGTTACCCTGGGCGACTGATCGGTTCCAATTGAGCTATTCCTGAGAGATACTCCTTCTTCAGAACCCTCCAGATATCACACCCCATGAAGTTAACGTCCGCTCCTGAGTCAATAAGAAAGCAAAAAGGACTCGCTGAGTCCAAGCAATAACGGGCCAAAACGTCACTAAGAAAAAAGGCGTTGACTCGTTAAAATAGGGAAAAGGAATAGCGTGGCATAAATTTGTAGTTCTTCCCCAAAAATGGGAAAGGCGAACGGAATCGTTGGCGTTAGCTGAAGCGAAGCAGCGATCTCAAAGCTCTCTAGAAACCGCTGCCAAGTTTCCCAGAGTTTGTTGGCTGGCATATTTTTCAGGAAAGAGGGTGCTTTTTCAAAGAATGCCTGCCTGGCCCTCAAGTGGTCTCTGCGCCACTTCTTCGCACCATACTTCTCTGCCAGACTAGCTCCAACCAAGTTCAAGGGGTGGGTTGACGGGGATCCCTGGCTGGCAACCGTGAATGGCACTTTCACCTGGGTAGCCCCAGCCAAGTTCAGAGTGTATCGCGGATAAACCCTTTCCGGGTTTGCGCCCGTGTAGTTTTTCCCACTGAACGAATGAACCCAGCCATCATAGTATCCATCTTGGTTATACGGCCTGAAGTTTGTGTTGATTCTCCCGTTGCCTCTGGAATAGTTTCTGTATTACCTTCTTGTTAAACGTCCCTTGGAGGTATTCCGGTTTCGTCTGTGGCTGTATTCGTCCGGGTTGTCTTCTTCTGGGTTGTCTTCGTCCGGGTTGTTAGGCGACGAAGTTGCCGGGTTGTCTTCGTTGCCCCTAATTAGTTTGATGATGGTTCAGCAACGCACCGTGAGGTGAAGTTTAAAATGCGATGGAGATTCCGCAACAGCCGATTGTGTATGGATTTCAATGTTTTCAGGTAATTTACGCAATTTTTCTTGTGAATGGATATTCAGCGGTGGACCCCACCCTATATGTCTGGGGGTTCTATGTAAGGCCAGTTGCTTTGTGACTTTGATGGCTGCATTGAGATTGCTGATTCACATCTCTAATCATGGTGACCACCTAACGGTGACCACGAGCCCCTACACACCAAAGTTCCAAAACAACTCAATTCATGTGACACTGAATAGTGTGAATTCGGCTTCATAAACATGGTCTTAAAGGCACAGTGGCACTTAAGAAGCCATGGATATTCACGAAAAATATTACAAAATGGCTTGAGTGGGCACAGAGCACATCTCATGGACAATTGATGACTGAAAGAAGATCATATGGTCAAATGAGACTAAAATAATGCGTTTTGGGTATCCTTGAAAATGCCGGAAGACCGGTGAAAGCTTGAAAAAGGAGTGTTTAATGCCGACAGTCAAACATGGTGGAGGTAAATGCTTGCAACATCATTGGTATCCAAATAACTCAGCCAGCTTTTTTCATTGCCTATGCAGGTTGTTGCTCGATGGCTTCGTCTGGGGTTGGGGAGCTTGAATTTTTGACGGAATAATAGTAAAGGAAGTTTATCTGGACATATTAAAGCGAAATTTTCCAACAACGTCTGAAAACTGAAAATGGCCGAAGATACACATTCCTGCAAGATAGGGACCTAAAGCATACGTCAAAACTGGTAAAGCAATGCATCGGCGTTTTGAAGTGGCCAACAAAATCACCT
>JASCZW010008979.1:0-45929 GCA_034211315.2 Aedes japonicus
TATCGAACCAAAGGTTGAGAAAAGTCGCTGGTAACTTAAAACTGTTTTACTGCATCAAAGATCATCTGGGGACTTAATACGGAAGACGAACAAAGCAAATTTTGAAAGGAATTCTTTCACAGTGTGCCCTCGCGGATAATCACTTTGGCAATCAATTCACATTGATATTCACGGTTAAGACTTTTTGAATCGGACTCGGTGGATGAAATTCTGAGAATTATATGGTAAAACCGGACTTAGAATGGCAACTTCTTCCACGTGACTGCGGGTTGCTTTCCGAGCAGATGGCTGTTTTGTTTTATTGCCAGACAGGCTGAGCTATTATGGAACATGCTTGCATATTTAATGTTGATAACGTTGGATAAAGGGATTTGGGCTCTATTATATCATAACCGGTAGGAACCGGTAAAAGTTAAAAAGCATCTCTGTGATCGATTTTGATAGCGGGAGAACGAAAGAGATGACAAATTCATATTGTTCCATAGATTTTGTAGTAGGAAAAGAAGGTGTGCTCATGAGAAAAAGCCATAATTTTTCGAGCCGGATCCATTCGAAGCCGGTTTTGAAAATGTCTACACTGGTGGAAATAAATACAGGGACACCTTAATACACATGGCTGTGGCTAATTTTGGATCAAAGTGCACTATTAGAGTGGGGCTAAGAGAATAATTTGAGCCATAGGTTGTGTTTCTTGTCGATGTTTGTGGAACCTTCCTGATTAGGAGCGTAAATCCGCAAACTTCTCAGGAGTTTGCTGCACTGTTGATTTCGGTTTGATGTTTTTTTTATTTGTACAGGCTCCAATCGAATTAACTCCACAGAGCCGAGGTTTTATTTTTCATCTGTGGCGAGATGCTACTAAGGACCAAGAAAACTCATCGCATTTTTTAATATTTTTGAATTAAAAAAAATTCTGGCAGCAGTACGAACTCTTTAGAAACATATTGTTTTCTTTGCAAACTGTTGTTCACTTAAATTTAGTCTTATGGTTCTTTTCTGTTTTTTCTTCGTATTATGGCAAAACTACACCTGTACAAAGCTAGGGTTGGGGATTTTTTTATTATCTTACAGATTGGGCCGAAGGGTCTCAGATTGTTTCGAAACTTTGTCCCCGCGAAGGTTTCATGGATATATGAGCAAAAACAATATTAAAAAATTCAGGGTTACCAGTTTTTCTACAAATTTTTCTTCAGTGCAGGAAAATTACATGGAAAAGCCGGAAAAAAACATTTTCTGGGTAATGATTTTTTTTGAAAAAAAATGTTTATGAATTCAAAAGCTTACATTGGTGAAATTTTGATGATGGTTTTTTTGTTTTTGAGTATTGCTCGAAAAACTATGGGCTCATCACTATTTTTCATATAAAAATAATAGAAAATCCGATAAGTGTCGACTTCCTACCTGACGTTTGACAGGACTCTGTGAAATGATCACACCGGAGAAAAGTTTGTTCAGCTCCTTGCGTTTGTTTGTTTGTTGCGGATTGCCATTTGCAGGTGACGTGGGATGATTCCGGTCTTTTTGTTTTCTTCAAACGTGCTCCGCGAACAAGTTCTACGATTAATCGTTCTTGAGTTATGAACTTTCAAAGTTAGTGATGTTCAGGAAAATCGGAAAAGTTCAATTAGCGTTTTCCAGGAAAACTGGCAACCCCAAATTGTTTAAGTTCAACGTTAAGAAAAAAATAACGTTAGAATTAACGTTAATTGAACAATGGATTTAAACTTATTTTTAATATTGCCACTAGTTGCATCACGTCATTCACGTTCTCGTTTTTATATTATATTGTCATAACCCTGTGGTAGTTGATATAGTTACTTGTAGCCATCCAAGAGACGCGTGGTTTGATGTTTGCCGTATTCGTGCTGAATACAATGTTGCTCAACGCCATGGTGAGGCGTGCTGACAGAAGAGTCTTCATATCAACATACATCAACTAATATTAATAATAAAGTTAGGATGGGAGAGACCCAATTACTCGCGGCCGTCTCGAAGTAAGTGGTAGTAACAATTTTATGGAATTTTAAAAGCTGCAACCTGACGAATGACAGTTGACGAAAAAGTGGAAAACATCATTGAATGCGATTTTCATAGGAAGTTGATCGTTTTCTAGGATCTCTAGGGTAATGCAGCGTCGGACTAGACTCTAGATATTTACTATAAATGAAATAGAATGAGAATATATCGATGTATCCCAGAAGTATCGAGAAGTTTCGGTTGTGCTTGGTTATGCTTCCTAGAAAAAAACTACCAACTCAGTTTTCTCCGTAGAGAATTCGATACCTAGCTGTAGAGCCCAAGTGGACAAATTGTCTAATGTATCCTGTAAAGGTCTTTGCAGGTCGACTCCATTGGGCCCCGTGATTAACACTACGCCGTGATCTGCCGTGCGAATTGTCTCAACGTACAGTTGTTACTTAGAAAAGCTCATATGATTCTCTGACAAATATATTATTCATTATTGGAGAATAGCCACAAGCGTAGAGTGAACGCAGGAGCGTAGTAAGGCGGTAAGGTAAGCGTAGTAAGGTGCCAAAATTGGCCACCACTAGAAGCGACATGCCACAGGGGCGCTGAAATCGAATATTTTGTAGTGACAAACTTTTGCACAACTTGAATCATTTCACTTTCAAAAATGTATAGTACAAACAGTAATAGTACATAATGCTTATGACAGACATACAACGCTGACCGTTGTACGAACTGTCAAATACGTTAATTCAGTACAAAACAAAAACATGTACTAGACTAAAGAAGTACAATGCTGCACGTTGTATGTCTGTCCCAGGCATAACATTCTAGACTGCAAAAAGGCACGCTCCTTTCATTTTCGCGCCTTTTCTTTGCCCATCGGTGTTTAAAGTCAGACTACTTTCTAGAATCTTTGCCCCCAGCGCTTTCCTATATAACTACGCATATACCCCCAATTTTTTTTGCATGGTACCTATCGTTAAATCGAAAAAGATTTATCATTAGGCCTAACTGCCAAACGTAAACAATGGCTTTTTTCCGCGAGTGGCTCATCATTGAAAACTCACCTAATCAATCCACCACGGTCATTTCGAAGAGGAAATGTTCATCTACCCGCTAGAACTGGAGGCTTAAATTGGTAGCGTTTGTGCCACGAGAAATTTACGGAAGAAGCTATTGTTTATGTTTGTCAGTTAAGCCCTAATGAAAAATCTTTGTCGAAATATCAATGATTTGCCTCAGCTTCACACACGGTCATAAATTTTACTCAGTTATGAGTCGGTTGGAGTGATGGAGTGCTCTTAAAAAGTCTTCGGTAGTATCATTGGAAGGACATTCTGATACAAGATGGTCGTCTAAACGACAAGCAGTATCTGCTCTTAAGAGATCAATTTGTTCCGTGTTGAACATTCTGACAGACTTAACTGAGCCGACAAAATATAATAGTGCCACGATGCCAAGTTCTCTTCAAACATATTAATTTTAATTTTCTTTGTCTTCTTGACATACGGGAAGAGATCTTGATTAACATCGACAAAATGAACGAATTCTTGCAGTCGAAAATCATCACCATAGACGTGGATAGTAAACTAATCAGAGGTTTACAAACATCATTAGACGGTATGAAAACTGATGTAGTTGACCGTGCAATAAAGTATGCGAAAGAAAAAATCATTGAACTTGACATCGACAACGATTTCCAAGTAACAAGACAATGAGAAAAATCGATGACACAACAGATAATAGAGTTCCACTACCGAGTGAAAAAAGGTTTGCGTGGGAAGTAAGCTCGGTATTTGACAAAATACTGCAACAAACGGAGCAACGTGGAGAATCATTGGCGGATACAGCATACGGAATTCTCAATTTTGACAGGACATGGACTCGTTTCTATGACTATTTCGAAATCGAAGGAGCTCGCAGCAGACTTTGGACTAAAGTAGAGTCATCTGAAGTAGAAGTCTTAAAACGGAAAGTCTTTAAACGGAGGTGTTGCCTAGACTGAGCTTTTCTACTTCGTTAGACATATTAACTGTTGGACATTCTCTCCAAAATGTTTATGCTAACATCAAACCCACTCTACAAATTGTTTTGAAGCTTCCAGTTACAGTCGCATCGTCTGAACGTAGCAAGCTGAAAATAATAAAAAAAAAACTATCTTTTTCTAGAATGACGTAAGACAGACTCTGGTCATTATTTCGAAAGAAAAGGAGTCGCTACCAGATCTTGACTTAGATTTTATTGTTGATCAGTTTTCTCCAGCTAAGGCACGTAAGGCAAAGCTTTGAATTAATTTGAACTTTCAGTAAATACAAATGTGAATAAAATTTATTTCAACAGATAAACACGAATTTTGTTGCCGCACTGATTTATTAGACTTGATAAAACACAAACTTGTATATTTATCAACAAACATGAGTCAATATAGATCAAATATTGTTAATTCATTGTGTGCAATATTTAGATAATATAAATAATTTGTCAACATAAGTCACAAATATCCCTAGAGTGTATAAAACGAATAATTGAAACAAAACATGCAAAGAGCGGTATCAATTGGGGCGTAATTTCCTCGGTTTGCCAGGGGCACTACCAACTCTTCCTACGTCTCTGTCAAAAAGAATCTGTTTGTGCAATGAATCAATAGCCCCCTTGATATCTTAGAATACAGAAGCCATTTGCTCTTTTATAGCAGAAGCTTACTGAATATCTATGGAAAGCAACGCGAGACAGATGTTCGCTTCCCTACCCTAAGGGAATCAAATTAAGCACCAAAACTAGGTTGTTCGTTTCAAACTAAATTGTCTAGACCAAAGAGTATAATTTTTTCCAACAAATTCCGAATTCAAGATAACATCGCCATGGGTCGATAGGAGTTATGATCGGACGCCGGTTTTCCAGGCTTTTGAATGGCAATAACTCTAACCCGTCTGCAATCATCCGGTACAATGTTTGTTCCCAGAAACTGATTAAACAAGTTCAATTTGTGCCACTGCTGCGTCTTCTTGGATGTTCGTAAGCAAGTTGAAGTTGACGTTATCAGCCCCTGGAGCCGCATTGCCCCACTAATGGAGTTCGAGAGAGAACTCTACCATTGAAAATTTGACCAATCTCATCTATCGAATTCTCGATTTCACGAGGAATGATTCGTGCCGGCGCGGAATCTGGACAAATCTACGCGCAAACTTGAGGATCAATAGGTCCGAGTAATCCTCGCTCTCGTTGTTCGTAGTTCAGTTACGCAATCTTCGCGCGGTGTTTCAAAGAATACTCATCGACGTTTCACGCGATGGCCCAACCACGCATTGTCGCAAGTAAACGCGTTTCTTGGGCTTGATGAGGCTCAAAAGTTTGCGTTCGAGAGCCGTGTATTCTTCGAATTGGTTAGGTGTTCCACGTCTACGAAAAACTTTAAAAGCGTCGGACTTTTTGCCGAAATCACCTTCATGGAACTTCAAGTTTAAACGTGCACTCCCAGATCATACTAAAAAGAAAGTTATATTACTCCAGCGATGCAAGCCCTTTTAAAGTCTTTACAGCTTCATCTATAGTTATGTAACTTTTTCCGAACGATGTTACTGGTAAGATCGTACGTGACGTTGATGGATTTCGACGGATTGAACCTGGCTACCGACATTTCTAAGGCTTGCTTCATTTAGAATTGGAACAAACTTTTGCTCATATTGTGGCGCTCCTGGTGGACGGATTTTGAAGTTCTTGGCGCCCACGTATTGGGAATTTTTTCAGCTTCACGAATGTATTTTTGACATTCCGCAAATCAACTGTACTTTGTAAACAATCAACATGGAAGCCGAAAGAAGGGAAAAAATTGTGCACAGTTATTTGGAAAATCCATTGTGGTCTGCATCTAGGCTAGCTAAACAGCTGAAATTGCCCAGAAATACCGTATGGCGCGTTATCAAACGGTATAAGGAAACATTGACGACGATTCGGAAGCCTCAAGCCAATCGTCGGAGTGGAACTGCCGACCGGAAACTGCGTGGTAAGATTTTGAAGACGATTAAGAGGAATCCCAATCTGTCGAACCGTGATTTGGCCAGAAAATTCGGTGCTGCCCATAGTACCGTGAGGAGAATTCGACTCCGAGAAGGAATCAAGTCGTATCGAGCTAGCAAACAGCCAAATCGGACCATAAAACAGAATAGTGTGGCCAAAATCCGTGCTCGGAAGCTATACGACCAGGTGCTGACCAAGTTCGACGGGTGTCTTCTGATGGACGATGAAACCTATGTCAAGGCTGACTTCGGGCAAATCCCAGGTCAAAAATTTTACTTGGCAACGGCTCGGGGGGATGTTCCAGCCAAATTTAAATTTGTTTTTGCCGACAAATTTGCACGAAAATTCATGATTTGGCAGGGCATTTGCAGCTGTGGCAAAAAAACGAAAGTTTTCGTTACAAATAAGACAATGACGTCGGAACTATACCAAAAAGAGTGTCTCCAAAAACGGATTTTGCCGTTCATTCGATCCCACGACCATCCCGTAATGTTTTGGCCAGATTTGGTAAGCTGTCATTACAGCAAAGTCGTTCAAGAATGGTATGCAGAGAAAGGGGTCCAGGTTGTTCCGAAAAACCTTAATCCACCCAACTGCCCCCAGTTCCGCCCTATTGAGAAATACTGGGCAATCATGAAAAGGAGACTCAAGGCAAAGCGAAAGGTTGTCAAAGACATCAATCAAATGAAGACCTGGTGGAATAAGATAGCTAAAACGATGGACGAAGAAGGTGTGCGCCGCCTAATGAGCCGTGTTACAGGAAAAAATCGAGAATTCCTTCGAAACCGTGACGAATAATTTTATCCGTATTTTTTCTTAAAAGTATGAAGAAAACGCTACATTTGTATAAAAAAAGATCTTGAATTCAATAATAAATAACTGAAATACAGGCAATTGTTTTTGTTCCAATTCTATCTGAAGCCAGCTTGATGAGCAAATGATCACTTCCATTTGGATCCTAAATCCCATTCCAGGTGCAATCTAACGATAATGAATTCAAACAAAATGTGAGAATCTGCTGCCAAGTGGAGATGGTCCAGCTTAACGTGTTACCACAGACAGATATTCAAGCCCGAAAAGAAACATTCAAATTCGTTGTGTAAAATTTCAAATCTTATTACGTTGGAATCATCTTACTCAATAGCACCGCCAAGTCAAATTATTGCTATGTTGTATATGACAGTTTGACTGGCAATCCATTTTCCGCTTACCAATAAAACAAATCTTTGGAGCCATCTACATATTTAGTTATTGCTGTATATCTTGAAGGAATACATGTTTTAGATGGGTAAATGAAATAAAGTCGAAGGTCTGTCTGTGGTGTTACGAACTGCCGTATTGAAGTTGTCACATTATTGATGATCAATGAAAAGCGGTTCTCACGGAACATCATGTACTATGGGAGGTAGAATCTCCCATGATCAACCATGGAGAATGAAGGGTCGAACAAATATCTTAAAGCTGTTTTCGGATAATTGAGGTTCTAGAAAGAATAAACACAAAAGCAATACAAAAGCTTTTATTTTTGGTAACAGCCTGGCATGTGGCAACCCCAATTCTTGAAAATTAACGAAAATTCCTTTTGATTTCCAAACCTATTCCTCTTTCACGCGAAGTCTCACAATCAAGGCAAATAATATTGAAATTGTTAAACAAAAGATCGATTTCAAAAGAGAGCAATATTTCACAAATAGCAAATGCATCACAACCGGTATTGTGAGCTAAAAATTTAAAAAAATCCGGTTTAGGAATAAGACTTCTACAATTCAAAAAAATATCCATCAATGGAAATGATAGCTGCAAGGAAGAACCACTTTAATTTTAATTGCCACAAACAAATTTTTACTATGGGCAGCATTGCCAGAGCAATTAATTCTAAGAGGGTCAGAAACATCAGGGTACTTGAAGATACCTTCCACATTATCATCAAATGAGAACAGCCCTAATGAAGAGGAGACCTCTGTCCCGGAAGGGATGGGAAATCCTTTGTGTAGTTGATACCAAGAAAACCAGAAGGATTTGGGTTTTATTTTTTTTACCATTCCTTGAATTGGGTAAGCTGATGTGGGGCTTATGTTCAGCTTATTTCGGTTCCATAAGCACCATTCGGAAAATAGAACAATGTTCCTCAGTAAAGTCAAAGTCATACTTGTTATCTGACAGAGGTGCAAAATGGTGTAATTGTGGGTGATGGTGAGGCTTTCTGTCAAAGACTGCCTTGAACGTTGTTTAAAAGAACGTTCCACTTTTTCTTCTCGTTGTTTGTATGCTTGGAAATAACTCTAGGAAACTGCAGATTGATTATGTTATGGATGAAAAATCTCAACTCTTCAGTCAAAAAGGAAACAAGCCGCATGTATTTCAAACATCGTTCAAAATATTGAATCACTTCAACGAAAATACTGCTGCGAACCCAAAAAACGGATCCAGCCCTTTTATTTTAGGGATCCAAACAAATAACAGAATTCTTCTAAAAACCGCCTATTTCAAATAGCACCTGGAACTCACAACCACGTGAAAATATAAAGTCCACAAAATGAAAGGGAAAGAAATTCTAGTTTTTGCACAATTTTTAGATTTGTACACCATTTGATTTTCGGAACAGATGTTTGTAAGGATTTTCGGAACAGATGTTTAAATGTTTGGTCTCCATTATGGAGAGTTATTCCGGGAGTCAGTGTAACTTTTGGCACTTTATAACGTAACGTCTTCCTTGTCAAGTTGAAAAAACAAATAAATATCAGAAGACTAACGACTGTTCCAGAAAGTATAAGCACACCTTATTTCAACGATCACTTTGAATATAATGAAATATTTCAACATGTTTTGGCTGCGTCCTTTTGTTTGCACATTTCTAAATGACAAACATTAGAAAGTACTCAGTTTTGTGTTACCTATCAAAATGCGCGGCCTTACTCCAGAACAACAAAAAAGTATCGTGCACAAATGGTGCACTGTGAGTGGACTCTTCTTAAGAAAAATGGCCAAGGAAGAGGGTGTAAGCGTCGAAGCGGTACGATCTGCGTTTCGAAAATATAGAGAACAGTGTACGTTTGAAGATGCACCAAAGAGTGGTCAAAAATCCGGTCTTGTTAGTCCGGATATCGATAAAAAGATCAGGGATGCCTAAAAGCGAAAACCAGCGACTTCTGTTCGGGATTTTGCGAAAAAAAACTTCTGCTAAAAACATACCAGAAGCAGAAAAAAACCCAAAAGGAACCCAAAACAGGCCACGTCCGTGAAACCACGGGCCCACAAACTCTACGATTCGATATTGTGTAGAAATTCTGGGTGTATAATAATGGACAATGAAACGTATGTGAAACTAGATTACAAAACGCTTCCCGGACCACATTCCTATACTGTAAGCGAAGACAAAGGCATCCCCGAAACGGAGAAGGCAAATTTTACCGAAAAATTTGGTAAAAAGGTTATGGTTTAGCAGGCAATATGCGGGTTTGGTAAAACATCTAGTCCGTACATCACAACGGAGACGATGAACACTCAGAAATACGTTAAAGAGTGTCTCCAGAAGCGATTATTGCCGATGATCAGGCAGCACGAAGGTCAAGTAGTGTTTTGGCCTGATTTGGCGTCATTTCATTACGCAATGGACACTTTAGAATTGTATAAAAGTCAAAATGTATGTTTCGAGCCGAAATATATGATTCCGCCGAACTGCCCGGAGACACGGCCAATCCAGACTTTTTTGGGCTTTAACCAAAGCAAAGTTTCGAAAATTCATAAAACCAGCGGACGACATCCAAAAATTTAAAAAAAGATTGGGCAAAAGTGGTCAAAATGGTGGGAAGTACCACTGTGCAGAAGCTAATAGGTCATGTTCTAGGAAAAATTAGGAGTCTTGGCTATGATTAAATATTTGGATTAAACGAGAGTAAAATATCATACAAAACAAATACAAATATGATTTGCCAAAGAAAATTATTAAAACTTAAAAAAACATGCCTTTTTTGTTATTTTGAAAGTGTGCTTATATTTTCTGGAACAGTCTATAGAAACGTGACTTACAACTTGTCAAATGCATATCCTCGATTTGTATATTATCAGAATATTGCAGACTGCACGATGCCTTTTTGTCTTGGATGTCCGAATCAAATACCACAAACGCTGTCTCGTCAACACTAACACTGATTTCAGCCTGTGGCATTAGTTGCATCTGTGTTGAAAGCTAATCACTGTTTCGTGCATTTAAGAAAACGTCATTGACGTTACCATAGAGAAAAAAAAACCTTCAGTTCATAATATTTGGGAGGAGCCAATGCCCCCGAGGTATCCGTTCATTTATTTCCTCTAGTGTTAATTTGATTTTCATAGGAGAGCCGAGTTAATAGCATCGAACGTATCCATCAGCTTTAACCATCCTGCGACCATCGACCTGAAACAGTGTTGGGAGCTCCGCCGTTTGATTTGTCTAGCGATATGATCCAGAGATAGTTCGTCGTGGAGCTCCGCCGTGTTACTTGTCTAGCGGTGTGTTCAAGGGAGTGAAGTGATCCGTGAAAAAAATCTAGTGAGAAACAGACAAAGTGATTAGTCACCTAAAACTAAGCATGTATTTTATTTTCTTGAAATTATAAAATCTTCAAATTTTAAGAAAATAACTACTGTTAGACGGTGAAAAACTGCAAATGTGACTGAAAGTCACAAATCTACAGGATTATGAAAATAGACAACACTTTGATTCAGAAAAACGACGTTAATTACATCTGAATGTCCAGAACATAGTTAATCAACCCCAATTGCACTATACAAAAAATAAGCAGAACTGTTGTTTGAAATGCTGTATGTAAACGAAATGCCTATCAAACAAGTTTACATTATACAAAGTGAGAGTTTTCAAACATCCAATGGAGTATGGCAAATATTCTAAACAGACATATAATTTTGCAAGCACATGTCTAGTTGCTTGTTTGTACCACATTTAACATGTATGCAAAATTTAAATTGTGATGCACGGCGAGGATAAAATGTCACTGTGCGTAGCAACCAAATATATCACAGTCTCTGTAAAGAGGCAACATCATCATCTTAATAATAACTATCAACAAGCAGTTTTTCGTTCAAAATGGAAGCAATGATCATTGCACTCTACTAGCCAACCGGTATGCAGTGTTAATTTTTTTAAATCAGAACCTGCATATTAAACGAAAAAACAGGATTTGAATTTTTGAAAAATTTATTAAAACGTGGAGTTCCCGTTCTATAGCTAGCTGTTATTTGCGGTACGTTGAAGATTCTTAGAAGTTGGTTTCGTGAATTGTAGTGATTTTGGACATCGGATATGTAAATCTTCGGACATACGCCTCTCAATTAGACTAGTGAAAGTTGGTACCGACTTCGAATGCTATCAATCAATCGAAGGATTTAGACGTTGGTGGATTTGAACGATTGAGCGCTAGTAAAATCTAACGGCAATAGGTTGGAGCAGAATTTTTCGCTGTTTGCTTAGCAGTATTCAAATCAAACGGCTTGATATTTTCAACATGTGCATAATTTAAAAGAAGCACGTCATTTTTTGCGATATCTAACAAAGGGAAAGCTGCATTAGCATAAATACAAAGAAAAAAATCATGCCAATTTAAGGCAGATTTCGCCTGAATCAAGTCTGTTGCATGAAAGATTGCAAACAATTTCGTTGTTCACGCTTGCAATTGAACGAGGAGAAATTTTACGCGTTTGTCAAGTTGTTGAGGTCATTTGGATTGAATACGGCTGAGTAATCGAGAATTTGACGGACATTGATCGGCTGCCGCAGTAGTTCTTCACCCTCCATGTTGCATTCTGAAAGCTCAGAAATGGTGGTGTGATTGTAATGTGCTACCTTGAATAAAGAACGGTGCTGTTTTCGATTCAAAAAGTGATTGTTGTCATCTCCCTTCATTTACTTTTTGGCTCACTTTTTTGCCAGTAGAAAAGTGGCTCCATATGTTAAGTATTGAAGGAATCAGCAGCGACTCAGTTATTTAATTTATAATTACCTTGCCCTAATTTTGGAACCGGTATTAAGTTTTTAAACAAGTCTGGATCGAATCCCTGACTGGTCGAAGGATCGTTCGGGTTTGGAAATTGATTCGACGTCCTTGTGCTTGCCACACAATGTACAAATTCATGCAATTGTGGTGCTTAACGGAAAGTTCTTTATTGATTACTGTGGAAGCGTTTCTAGAATGGTTGAGAGCAGGCCAAGGCTCGCTGAAAAGAGCGTCAAAGCCAGTTAGGAGAAGAAGAACTAATCCAAGTGAAGTGAAACTGAAGATGAGAATCAGGTGACGGATGCTGTGCAGATAATGATGATGTTGGATTCGATCGCGGAACAAAGGACATGATTCAAACCGTTGTATTGCAACAGAAGGCACTTTCTCTGTGGTTGTACTATATGAATATAAATATCACAACAAATAATTAAAATTGATTTAAAGCTGCATAGGATTTGTTAAAGAAGCTATAATTTGATAGCATGCTTTGTTTGTTGGGAGAGTATTACGGGTAGTTATATGTTTTTAATCACAGGTATGAATATTATCTTTGATTTTTACTACCGCCTTTCGTGAGTCTTCTATGTAATAAATATTCGAAAGCGGTGCGCATGACGGTGATTAATACAAGCAAATGTGCTGTCACCTAGTGGAGAATAGCACAAGCCGAGTATTGTAATACTTGAGCAGAGTTTTGACTAGGCTTTAATTTCAATAAGTTACGCCGATTCCCATCAACGAGCTCATTTGTATTGGTGGTTGAGCTTGACGTAGTAGGTTCTTAGTGTAACAGTACGATTCTTGGTGAATCTCCTCCACACAGCTCTACTGACCAATAACATACGACGCAGCGTACTTTGCGTACTTGCTTTCGGTGAAATTTTTTATCTCATTTTCAACTACTTAATAAAAACAACATTTTCGAATTCATTTTCGACGCAACCAGTTTTTTTGTAAAATTACTACACAAGTGTTGGAATTATTTTTTTTAATAAGATACTAGCTGAAGCCGGTGCGAGCCTTGCTACGCCTGCAAATAAATGAATGGAAATTTAACAGAAGTGACACTTTTATGGTTTTTTATCCGGAATGAGTTTTGTTAAAATATTTGCATTTGCTAATGTGTGTAATTTCTCAACAAAAGAAATGTGTTTAATAATTTGACCTCGGATCGTTGGTTTCTCTCATGGTTTTTCTTTCTGTGTAGAAACATTCCATACTCTGAGAAAAATTCTATCGTTATACCGACAATTAAATCATGGTCAAGGTGACTATTGCATATAATGGTTACAATAACCATGAAACTGGACTAATTCACCACGTTCATGGCATTCTTGACTATGATCATGGTAACAAGGACTATTCCGATATTATGGCAAATGTTGGATCAACTATTTTTAATGGTATTTTTATCCATGATCATAGTCGGTTCAAAATCACGATGCTGCAATAGTCATCCTAACCACCAATAATGGTAAAATTGACTATCAAATTCCTCTTTGTGTAGACAAAACATATATCAAGCATAACTTTTCAAAAGGACGTATGTCGCAAATGTAAACAAATCGAGTTTTTCATTCTATCCTGTCATTAACAACACCCTTAATGTAGTAGCAATTGCCAAATAACATTATCAAAATTATTCAAATATGTGCGCCAATTTTCATATGCGACCTATCTGATCTTTTTAAATGTTATGCAAATAGTTCAGATACACCGCAAAGCAAGTCGACGTATCTGCGCTTAAAAATTATACCCGGTGTATCTGACATGACGCAAGTGCTAAACGTTCTGAAATACCGACGTATCCAACCGGTGTATGTTACAAGCAAGATGTCACACTGACGTATCTAACAAGGTGTATGTGTATGGTATGGAGGCAAACCGGTGTATGTGTTAATTTGCTCAAAAATAAAACGAAAGTGAATGAAAACCAGGATTTTGACTTCTTTTAATATTATTTAACTTTGATAGAATGAACAGATCGAATAAAACTTGAAGTAAAGTTAAATAGGATTTAATGAAAGCATCTGGAATTTCAACCTCATTTTTCTCAATTCCTATCAAATGTTAGATACGTCTATTTGAAAAGTTATGTTTGATATCTCCTGAATCCTGTCAGTTTGAACATAGTTTTCTCTTATTTATTTATTTATAGTTTTCTCTTGCATAACATTAGATTAACTTTTTGTGCACGGCCAACCATGTTAACTCAGTTTTGAGTCGTTTTTGACTCCCTTCCGTCATAAGTTGAGTCACTCAAATTTGAGTAAATGTTACTGGGATTGACAAGTCGACAAATTAAAAACATCCATCTTGTTTGAGTCGTATTTTTTGATTTGTCGACTTGTCAATACCAGTCACATTAACTCAAATTTAAGTGACTCCACTAATGACGAAAGTGAGTCAAAAAAGACTCAAAACTGAGTTGAAATTGCTGGCCTTCTGCATAATGTACTTGAGAGTAACTCAAACATCCCCCATTTTTCGACTAAGAAGGGGTTGAAACTTCTATCAGAACATGAAGCTTGCCCGATAAATACACATTTTGTGTTTTAAATGCCTGGATAATTCTAATGTTTGGTTAAAATTTCTTTTTGATTTTATGAGAGCCGAACCACCATAAAAAGTAATCCTGCCATTAAAACATGCCAAATTTGGTTATATTTGTTTGATTATTTCTCGAGATATGTGTATGAGCGCAGCCCCCCCCCCCCCCCTCCAAGCGGAGGAGGAGTCTCGATCCATTATAAGAACCTTCCCCGGCCCCAGAAACCCCTGCATATAAATTTTGTAAGCAATAGGAAAGTTCTCATGTTTGGTTTAAATTAGTGTTCAATTTGTATGGAACCCCCCCCCCCCCTTCAATAGGGGGTGAGGCCTTGAACTACCATAGAAACATTTTACAAATTTTATTAATAGTCGGAAGAATTCTCATGTTTGGTCTAAATTTGTATTTCATTTGTATGAAACCCCTCTAACTAAGTAACTATCGTAAGAACCTTCTCCGGCCCCAAAAACCCGTGCATACCAAATTTCACACCGATCGGTTCAGTAGTTTTTGAGTCTATGAGGTTCAGACAGACAGACAGACAGACAGACAGAGGAGGAAACGAAGAAACCCCAGGAGAAGGATAAAGCGAATCCGTTCGCTAAAGGCGGCCTAGTGAGGTCTCCACCACGTAGAATGGTGGAATCAGGCGTGAGTGACACGTGCGGTAGTGCTACGGCATGGTGTCACCAAGCTAGTTGTGGTCGTGGATGGGCCATGGATAGGATGCGGGAAACCCTTCCTAAGATGATGGAGGTGTCTGAGCAATTGGATGCGATTATCGACTTCACGTCGACGCGTAACAATATTGCGAAGGACTTTAACTTTTTTTTAAACACTATTTTAAAAAAAAAAAACTTTTTTGAGCGTATTAGTAGAACGATTGTGATTGGGAAAATTTTTAATTTTTTAAAAAAGTGATCACATGAAGTGTTAAATTTTAAATTCTCCTAGTTTCCCAATCATTGCGAAGGACCTCAAATTGAGCCTTCTGAGACTACGCATGACAGTGCAGGCTGCATGCAAGGAGAGGGAAGAGCTGGAGGCCTAGCTCCTAGTCGAGCAAAGTGCCAAAGAGTTGGCAAGACTAGCAGCTACGGAAAGGGCAAGGGACATAGCCTCGAAGCAGACTCAGACGGATGCAGCCGTCTCTGTCGGAGAGTCCACCCTATCCATGGGGGCAGGGACCTCCAAGCGGGCTAGGCAGTCCCCGGGCGAAACAGCACCTGGCGCATCAAAGAAGCGTATCGTGTCGGATGCTCCAGGAGGGAAACCAACCTATGCGAACGAGGCGGCGGGGTCCGAGGGTCCATCCTCGCGACCAGCTTCGGCTGCTCGAAAAGAGAGAGGCCCCGGTGCCAAGCCCAGCGCAAAAGGCGCGACACCCAGCTCGAGAGTTGTCTCAAGCGCCGAAGGGGGCCCGAACGGCGAGGCCCCAACTACAACAGCTATAACCAGCACGGAAGCAGATGCTAGTGCTAGGAGGGGGACAAGTGACGACCCCAGGCGTGGCAGGGAAAGCCACTGGAACAAGGCCCGGAAAAAGGGAAGTAGCACGAAAAAAGAAAAGGATAAGCGACAGGTGGCCCGCAAGCGTAACCGTGGAGAGGCCCTCATCGTCATGACTGACGCGTCTAAGTACTCGGAGGTCTTGAAAGCGGTGCGCGGGGACGCTAAACTGGCAGGCTTAGCCGCCGAAACTCTAGGATTTATTTATACACCCTTTGTCACCCTTTTACACCCTTTTGACAGTTGTCAAAAACGAAATTGTGCACATGTAAACAATACCCTTTAAACTAGTTTTACCGAAAATTTGATAAATTTTTAACAATGTAGTAAAAAGTTGTGCCCAAAGAAAAGTGTTGAATTTTTTTCGAGTACAATCTTTAGCTGGAGTAATTCCGGTTGTTCACTATGGATTGGGTCAGGTTAAAGTTGACGTTGTTTTAGTACACATCTATTGTTTTCTATGATTTTCTTATAAAAGTCACACTATTTAATCATAAACGAAGTGTTTAAAGGGTGATACGGTCAAAATTTGGTCAAGGGAAAACGCGTGTAAATCGGTGAAATCGTTTATTTAAAAAATCAAATTAAATTTCTTTTTCAAGTTCAATTAGTATAAAATTCAGGAAAAATATTCAGTTAGGCTTCCGCTTTTCCAAATCCGAATTGCCGGGCCTTACGCTTGACCCCTGCCATCAGATTTTGTACAGCCACCTTGTCCACCTTCTTCGCCGCAGAAAGCCAGTTTGCCTTGAACTGCTGCTCGTCCTTAGCAGTTTTTTGGTCTTCTTTAGGTTCCGCTTGACAATAGCCCAATATTTCTCAATTGGGCGGAGCTCTGGCGTGTTGGGAGGGTTCTTGTCCTTGGGAACCACCTGCACGTTGTTGGCGGCGTACCACTCCATGGCCTTTTTACCGTAATGGCAAGATGCCAAATCCGGCCAAAACAGTACGGAACAACCGTGTTTCTTCAGGAAAGGCAGCAGACGTTTATTCAAACACTCTTTCACGTAAATTTCTTGGTTGACAGTCCCGGAAGCTATGAAAATGCTGCTTTGCAAGCCACAGGTACAGA
This sequence comes from Aedes japonicus, assembly GCA_034211315.2. Lineage (NCBI taxonomy): Eukaryota > Metazoa > Arthropoda > Insecta > Diptera > Culicidae > Aedes > Aedes japonicus. The sequence continues at coordinate 17,117 of JASCZW010008979.1, forward strand.
TGGCTTGCCAAACCAGATATTTCTTTGCGAACTTTGACAGTTTCGTGTGCTTGAAAATATCTGCTACCTTTCCCCTTCCTTTTGCCGTATAAAACTCCTGTCCCGGAAGCTGCTTGTAGTCGGCTTTGACGTAGGTTTCGTCGTCCATTACCACGCAGTCAAATTTCGTCAGCATCGTCGTGTACAGCCTGCGGGATCGCGCTTTGGCCGTCGTATTTTGTTTATCATCGCGATTTGGAGTCACTACCTTCTTGTAAGTCGATAGTCCGGCTCGTTTTTTGGCTCGATGCACGGTTGTAGACGATACACCCAGCTTATTTGCGGCATCTCGGAGAGATAGGTTAGGGTTTCGCTTGAAACTACCGGCAACTCTCTTTGTCGTCTCAGCGGCTTCCGGTTTTCGATTTCCCCCCGATCCAGACTTCCTGGCTGTCGACAAACGTTCTCCAAACACTTTAATTACATTTGTTACGGTTGATTTGGCAACTTTTAGCGATTTTGTCAACTTTGCGTGCGAGTAGCTCGGATTTTCGCGATGCGCGAGCAAAATTTTGAAACGCTGCTCTTCTTGCTTGGACGGCATTTTGACAACTGAAGAGTGAATTCCAAAATCAAAATAGGAGCAACATTCTACACACACACACCGTCAAAATGAGGGGTGTTCAGGTTTTTTAAATGCAAAATTGAAAGAAATACGTCAAGTTGATATTGACCAAATTTTGACCGTATCGCCCTTTAGGACAACTTGTAAAATTACGGATCAGGCCAAACTGGCCAAAGGATGATCAGAACTGGCCGAAGGACGATCAGAAAATTTATCGTTTGAAACCATAAATTACGGATGTCTAACTTCAACGTTTCGATAGAGGTTAACATAAATGGCCAGATCCAGGTTTCAGGTGTGGTTCGGCTTCACTGGGAATTATGGCCAAGTGGAACATAAAGGATCACTGAGAATGTTTTCCGGATCGAGAGGTTACTTTGTGGCCGGTTCCGACATCCCTGAGAGTGCCGGATTACGACTAAGCATGCCTTACTTTAACTGTTCCAAACAGGATTGCAGAAACACCATCTCAATAATTTCCCAGATCAAATGATCACTTTATAGCCGGTATTTGGTACCAGATTAGGACCATGTTTGGAACCGATCCAATTTTGATAATGTGGGTGTCTAACTTCAACATTCTCAATCAGGGCATTCTCATACGAGGTGTTTTTCAGAACGAGTGGCAAAATCGTAGCTGATCTTAGGTACCCCTGGGAAATTGAGATTATGACCAAGCAAGGAACTTAATGGTGTTTTACCTGTTCTTCTTGCAGCCCTTCCAGACTACAAACTATAAAACTTGATATAGAATATCTAGCTAAACATATTACTTTCTGTGAAAGCTAGATGTATGAATCTTGATATCAACACACTTAGATTTTTTTATAGAAATCTGTAAATTTTTAAGGAATTCTCAACAGCTGAACGTTCGGTAATCCGATTTTATGGATTTCGGTAAAATTTTACCGAAATCCGGTAAATTTTTTTTAAGATATCTGTAAATTTTTACCAAAATCTGTAAAATCGGATTACCGAACATTCAGCTGTTGGTAATTCGGTAAAACTTTATAGATTTCTTTAAAATAATCTGAGTGTAAAGACAGACTATATCAAGTAATATAGGGTGTAGTCTGAATGGGTTACTAAATCGAATGTGTTCTCTTCTTGGCCATGATCCTGATTCCCTACAGATATCTTGATCAACTACAAAGTGGAAACTCAATTCCACATTTCAGGCCCATATGCGTTAGAATACTCTTCCGTTTCTCCCGTGAGAGTATTGGATTTTGGAAGATATTTCTGAAAAACTGGCTGGTTAATTCAATATACAAAATCTGAAATATTGTTTTTAAGAAACCTTGGAGTTCAGGATTCCAGGTAATACATAAAACTTATGGGCTGATTAAACTTGATCAATCATAACATCACTTAGAATCGAACCGGTAGATTCAATGAGCTGTTTTCTGAGATATAGAAATTCATAGAAAAACAATCGAGATAACGCGGCATTCGGCTCAACCCTGTTTTTCACAGCCAGCATCCTCACCCCAACCTACACTACCCCTTTCGGTACCGAGATCAAAACAAAATAACAAAACAATATTTCTGGCGGAGCAAATGCTTGTTTGAAATTCAAACTTCGTTTGAGTAAAGTAAACATTTATTCATACGGTTTAAAGTTAATGTTCAATCAGCTCATTGGAAACTTGGCATGCTTGACAAGAGTGGTCTATTACAACAGAGCTTCTCTTGAAAAACGTGTTTCCTACCCGAAAACCGAGAATTTACTAACAACCCGTTCCTGCACCTCTTCCGACTGAGCGCAGAGAATCACCCCTAACTGGATCCAAATGAATTTCGAAAACCTGATAAGAAGCACGCAGCGCGAAACCCAGGCTAGCCACGCCCCCATCGTGTTTCGGCTGAGCGAAAGTTCGCAAAACGTGAATTGCAAAGGTAAACAATACATCGCAGCCCTGGGCAATTCCATGGCCAAGAAGCATGGTTCAAACGACATTGTAACCCTCCGCAACAATGGAACAATCAAGGTACAAGTGAAATAATTTCCATCGGATGACACGATGACATTTGTCGGAGCAGATGCGTAGAGAAAATTTGCAAACCAGACGCATATTTTAGGCGTTGGTGAACTTTTAGCAACAACAATCGGCTGCGACAACGAATTCGAGGTTGGTTAAATTTTGCAACATCTTCGTTTAAGAATTCAAAAATCTTATAAGCTATGCTGTGCGTAAGCGTTGTCGAAATATTAATGAAATTGCAAAATTTGCAACCACTTAATGGCATACAGCCCTCAAAACATTGCATTATATGAAACGTCAATCTCGTAGGAAGTGACGCATTGCTACTAGCAGCAGATTTTATTTAAATTATGAGCTTGACACTAATTAACATAAAGCTTAATTATCATATTGGCACCATTCGCTGATGCATAGCGAAAAAATGAAAAGGCAAAATGAATTTTGTTAAAACCGAAGAGCTGTTCAATGCCACATAAACCAGTGATCTTCGATTCAGATAACAGGTCTTTGATGTTGAATAAATAAGAAAATTTAACTCAAAGCGATAAAAATTATTGTTTCTTGAAGAATAAAATCACAAACGAATTAAGCCTCTATGTCAATGATAAATGCTTCATCACGATACGCAATTTTTCAACTGTTCTATGATATATACATAGTCATAAGATGAATGTTTGCACGAATCGTAGCTTTTTGAGCAAGCTGGAATGGAGGAAATATTGAAATTAGCACACAAAAAAATGTATTATGATTTTGAATCCGATGAAGATCAAACAGATTGTTTGAACGACTAAAATGGTCAAAGACTCGATAAACAATTCTCGATTAATTCACGATTAGGACCTAGAAGCCAATTTGGAACAACACGACCACAAATTTAACTCCCTTTCGTCACTCGTCACTATCGTGTGTTCACTCAAATTTGAGTAAAGGTAACTGGGATGGACACAGCATAGCATAGCATTTTTCGACCATACATACTCTTGTATTGGCTGTTATAGAGACGAAGGATGCGCTAGAAGAGCCCAAGGCAGTGACAGGCTCGATTTCTTTTCACAAATCTGGCCAGAGCCTTATGATCAACAGTGATAGGAGGTTGATTAGTTGTTTACTTAAGAAGATGCCAAGAACTCTTGCTACCTTCATAGACTTCTGGAGTTAGAAATTGGATGGAATTGTACGGGAGGCTTTCCTTGGCGAGAAAGTATATGTATATTTATATGTATACAGGTCGTTGGGAGTGACAAAGCTAAGAAAATTAATGCACTCCTTTGTTTACCGCTTTTCTAGGCTGGAACACAGGTGTTTCCTACTTGAATCCAGACTCCCAAGCCAATCAATGGTGTAGTGCCTTTTTTTGCGAAAGAGCTTGTCTTTCGGAAGGAACATGAGCACAAACTCTTGTCCTAGCCTTTTGTGGTTTATGGTTATAGCGCCATTACTCGCTTTCTGAAAAGAGAAGAAGGACGCGCCGACATAAAACCATACGAACCCTCCCACACGCATACACATGGTGAATGTTCAAGAACTATCAATCAAGTGGAGATGAAGTAGTTTTTGTTAATGCGTATATAGTAAATTATTTAGTATGTTCAACTGAGAATACACTAAACTTACCATATCCGTAATTATCTTACCACTGTTTCAAATTACTGCGTACGACATCCATGGCAATGCCACAAATCAACCGTTGCATAGTTGGTGTCAAAAAATGGAACAGAAGCACCGTGGAACCTCAGGTTAAAAGTGCTCACAGAACTGCACAAGAGCAAGCAGAGCTGTTTAGCAACTTCATAATCGAATGCTTCCGGATCTCTGGAGAACTGGGACGCGATTCCTGTTAAGAGTTACGAAAGAATACTGCAATCGTAAAAGACTGCAATAATCACTGTTTTTCGTTACTAGACTTTAATTTTCTTTTGTTTCGAAATCACAGCGAAAAATATATACGTCAAACGTCTGCAACGGCACAGCCTACTTCTCGAGTAAATGTAACTGGGATTGATGTTTTGATTTGCCGGCTTGATTATTTTTGCAACACTCTTTTTCTATTCGTCGAAAATTTAGAAACACGTAGCATGCTATAATCTATATATTCCTGGTGCAGTTGAAAACCGGAATATAGCAGTCGCGCCAATCGATTTTACTCCCGTTCCATAAGTCCAAGCAATGGCGCATCTAGTGCGCTGTATGGCGCATCTGATGCGCTATATAGCGCACTAGATGCGCCACTGTTTAAATTCATAGAACGAGAGTAAAATCGATTGGCGCGACTGCTATATTCCGGTTTTCAACTGCACCAGGAATATCTTTTCTGTCTGTCTGTCTGTCTGCCTGTCTGGCCCATATACACGGTTGTTTGCGAAAACCCAACAATGGGTAAAAAACACTCATTTTCAAATAACATTCCCGTATGTCACAAAATGGGGGAATTCTCAATCATGCAATGGGTAAAAAAACAATCATTGGAGGAAACCTCATACAATGAAAAAAAATGGGTATATTTTTACACATTACTGGATGAAAAAAAAGTAAAACCAAGCGTATCCAGTGCTTCGTTGGTGGGAAGTGCCGCTTGTTTCAGTTTTTTAAAACACTACAAAAATTACAAAAATATATGATACTAAACACTTTCAGAACAACGCAAGTAAGATGAATGATATTTTTGTATATAAATAATCTAATGCTTCAGAATTATGCTTCCAGATCGTCGATTTAAATTTAACTAAACGTTGACAATCGTTTTGAGTGCACGGAGCATTGAGGCGAGCTTTGAGGAGCTTGTAAAGAAGTCGAATCCATATTTTAAAAAGTTGCATGAATAAAAACAAGTACAAGTATTTTATTTAGCCATTTATTAGTTGATTACCATGAATATTATAATATTACAATCTACCAACTGCTACATAATCTGCATGCAAAAATGGATAATTTTTTACCCATTTTGGCTTTTTTGCAATGGGTGAATAAATGCCCATTTTGGATTTCTTGCAATGGGTTAAATACCCATTTAGTGACATAAACTGCTTTTACCCATTAATGGGTAAATCGGGTTTTCCTATTGAATGGCACTTCTAGCGAAAATGGGTGTTTTTTCACCCATTAATGGGTTTTTGAAAACAACCGTGTAGACTCTAAAAATGAGTTATATGCATTATAGACACTCAAGTAATAGACCGGACAACGTGAGTCTGGCACAGTTGATGTATCCAAAACAACTGTCAAATCGTATGCGTATTCCCACGTATGCGTGGGAATGCGAGGAAATGTTCGTTTTGGATACACCATGGCGGCACGTTGTCCGGTCTATTACTTGAGTGTCTATAATATGCATGGGTTTTTGAGGCCGGAAAAGGTTCTTATGATAGATAGAGACTGCTTCTTCTTGAAGGGGGATCCCATATAAATGAAACACAAACTTCTGCATGACTCGAGAAACAATCAAGCAAATGGAACCAAATTTGACATATGCGAGTTCTTGAAAGCAAGAAATATTTCTATCGTGGTTTGAAACCCCTTCTTTTTTAAAAGGGGGGGAGCAATCAAATGAAATACAAATTTCTGCAAAACTGTCTCTAAGGTGACTCAAAACCCCTCCCGTTTCTTAAAGAGGGGGCTCTTCTACAAATAAAACAGAAATATTTGCATATCTCGAGAACAGCTCAAGCAAAAGGAACCAAATTTAGCAAGAGGAGGTTTATGAACGTAAAATGTTTCTGAAGTGACTTGAAACATCTCCCCTTTCTGAAGAGGGGTGGGGGGAATCTCTCATGCAAATGAAACACAAATTTCTGCATAACTCGAGAACAAATTAAGCAAATGGAATCAAATTTGGCAGGTGGAGTTTTTTGGAGGAGAGAATTGTTTTTATGGTTTTAGAGTTTAGACATCTTCGTCCTAATAGGCTATTTTTGAATTGATGATATTCTGAAGATAATACACATGAAAGCATATGCGCCCTTCTGACAAATTTGCATTAAGCCAAAACAATGTTTTGGCTTAGTGAAAAACACGATTAAAATCGTAAGGAGTATAGTTTAGTCGCTCACACACTCCCGGTCAAAAGCTGTAGGTCATTCTTAAGAACATAAAAATGGTTTTTGGTTAATATCTCTGCCTCGTAACGTCTGATTTCTAATATCAATACATTATTTGAAAGGTATTGAATAATACCAACTTCGCATATATATTGCACAGTACGTTATTTAAAAAAAATCATGCTAACTTCACCACGGGTTAATTCCTTTTTCAAATAAATATGGCCGATTCTCTCAGAGTTGAGTCGACCAAATTTTGAAATTAAGCCCTAAAACCCAGTAACAACTAATGTTGGAAAGATATTTCCAATTACCCTAAAAATATAGTTTTATTACTACGCATATGTTTACAATGTTTTGGTTTTCTTCTACGGATCGCTTGATGAACAAAGTGAAAATCCAGTGTTGCCATTTATAAAAACACCCATAGATAAATCCAGCAAGTGTTTTTTAAATGTCGTGTTTGTTTTTTGTACATCGCTCTGGTGCGTATTTTAGCAATTTACGCACAGTGATACGCAAAACATTGGCCATCATAATGCAAGGTATTTTATAGAAAATGCTGTAGCTTTAAATAAAATTTGAGCATAAAATTATGTCCAAATTTGTTTTGTCATTAACCAAAGGAGTAAGTTCAATTCAATACCATTCAAATACTTCACAAAAATCTAAAACCGGACGAAAAATGCCAAAAATATGAACAAACCCATTTTCTGATTTTGCCTTGAAGATGACTCAAGCTTTTGGTCGATGACTTGAAAAGCAATTTTAATATATTTAAATACAATGCATTTTTTCTATTAAATGTTTATGAATGATTTTTGATTGGTATGTAATTCAAAATAGAACAACCGAGTTCTCGTTAATTTTTTACTTTCCCATAATCTGTCAAATTTACAGAATAATTCGCTGGACAAGGTGGTTTTTGAAATTCCTTTGCAATACAGAGACCTGCAAAGTGTTCATGGCAGTAAAACAGACTACACACTAAGCTTTTTTGTACAGAAATCTGTAAAATTTTACCGAATTCACAACAGTTGAACAATCCGAATTAACGGATTTTGGTAAAATTTTACAATTATCTGTAAAAAAAATTATCAAATTTCGGTTAAATTCTACCGGAATCCGTTAAATCGGATTACCGATTGTTCAGCTGTCGAGATCTGAATCTGTTTAGCGCATGATGCCGGCAAACATTATTACAAAATGATTATCAAATACTTACAGAAGATTTCAACTAAACGTGCATCCTGCACGTGTAGTCACTCAGTATTTTTTTTTTTTCAATTTTCACCTCTGTTTTAACCTGACAAAAAACACAGTACAGAGAATTTTCGCAAAAAGATATTCAGCGCGCACACGTGAGATAAAATGGCTGACGATTTTCAGGCCTTATTGAGTCAGCTAAAATAGCCGAGTTTTTCAGTAGACATAGCCGTCTTGAAAATGATACGAAAAAAAAGTGTTTGGCGTTTAGGAATAGTCAGCGAATGCTCTGTTCAGTTTACCGAGTTTTCTTGGTTTTCGTGTACCGCACTCTTGAAAATTCCTGCTTTACCTACTGTTCGGTACATCTTTCATGACTATCTGTCAAATATATCATACCCAACTAATCTGGCGTAAGGGGATGTAATGTTAGCCTAACTCCTTCATTCGGCATATGTACCAAATGTGTCATTAATTTAGCAATAGTCAACAAAATCATGTTGCTATTAGGATGACAGATTTAATCCGACGTAATTGAGACAATATTAATCAATTGAAAGTTGTTCACTTCCGCGTAATTTTCGATTTCTTGAATTTTTGGGGCATCTTGATTTAACTGGTTAAGCTGAACAGATGATCTACACGATCTTCAAGTGATCTAAATTTGGCTTAATTGAATCGATAAAGCAAGTAATACAGTCTGGATGTGCAGAAAAAAGCTACACGTTACAAACTAACTAAAAAAACAGCTAAAACAACAATGATTTTACAAGAAAATCGTAGACCCAATGTTGGGGACATATTTTTGTATGTTCCCAACTATGGCCTGTTGTATCAATAACGTAGTAAAAAGGTTGTTATTGGTAAAGTTTAAGTGGAAGTGCATGAACTTGCTGTTGTTTATATTCAAGTGGCTCATCTAAACACAAACCGAAGGAACAAAACAAATGTATAGTGAATTATAATGTTTTCAATATTGAATGACTGATAAATTATATATGAACCCGAAAACAACATATATATCAAAACGATTTCTTCGGTTTCTTGTTGGTAACCGATGTAGTTCGGAAAAAAATTGAACCGAGTTCGGTGTTATTTTCTATGTGTGTGATCTGCAATTAGAATTGCCAGCATCCAGATAATAATCTCTCTGATTTGTTCTTATCAATTGGAACCTACCTTCAAAAACGAGCATTAGCCTCAGAAGTTTTCAAAGCCATGGAATAAAGTCCCCAACAGCAGGTACTTATTGAAAGCACGCGGAATGTTTTCCGATCATGAAAATGTTTTCTTCAGCACCGAAATCCGTACATAAACTCACAAGATTGTATGATTGCGAAATCGTACCTGTGTGGGAAGCCGGAATGAAATAGACCAGATCACGATTTTCTGCTAGCGTCAGTTAACGTCCGTAACACGTCGTGCAAATGTAAGAGGCCTCAATATCGGTGCGCTATAGAGATATCCAACTTAAAAAAGAGTAAGGGCAAAAAAATCATTTTTTTATGGTACACCCTTAGTTGATGAAGGCAAATTGCTCTAAACCGGTCAATTTTTAAGCTACAAAAAAATTTATATATGAAAGTTTCATGAAATTTACTGCGCAACAACTTTGTTAGAATGTAAACGTCTATTACTACAAATAAAAAAGTTAGTTTTTGTATTTCCGTGAAAATGGGGACCACCCTAATTTTAATTAACATAAAAAAATGGGCATTGATGATACAAACCATGTTGTAGAACATTACTTTGCTGTAAAGTTTCAAGTTTCGGCGTTGGGAGCATGTTTCCTCGTAAATTCGTGATCTGGACCATAGTGCATTGCATGGAAATGTAACGCATACAAACAAAATCGGAGCAATATAAAATGTTTAAGCATGTGAATTTATCAACTCTATTTAGTCTTTTTTTTACACGGTTCCATACTAAAAGTGGAACGTATCCCCCGTGCAAAAAAAAACCTTAGTGTATAAGGCGAGAATTTTGAAATGGATCTAAAAAATTCAAATGAAATTTTAACTGTTGACGATGACGGTTTGTCGTATTATGAAAGAAAAATAAAAAATTGCTCATCAAGGGCATTATTTTAATTTTATTTCTATTTTGTTGAAAACGCCTTTATTGAGTAGTTTTGAATTTTTCCTCCATCATGCAACAACCCGCTTTAAATTAAAATTTTATTTGAATTTTTTAGAAGCATTTTAAAATGTTCGTTTTATACGTTAACATGGGAGCTGTCTGATTTATCACCACTCGGTGTCTTCGTCTTGTTTCAAGCTGGATTCGTCCATAGCCATGGTCAACAAAGAAGAGAGTAAAAATGGACACACTGAAACGCAACAGTGGTGCCATAGTTGCCGTTCAACAGCGAACCATTATTTATTGTTGAGTACTATTGGACAGCTCCGAAACATACCTTTTTTTTTATTGCATATGATAGTGTCATATGCGTTTAGTTTCACGTACCAGTCTTCAAATTGGAGATGTCTCTACAGTGCATAAACAAGAGGGCCATTCATTCTCGATACTACACTCCTGTTTCATTTTACTCAATTTTTGCTTACATTCTTCAAAATATTATGAGCAGATCCACTTTTTACGAAAATTGAGTAACAATTCCGTGGGAGAAAAAGAAAAATTGTACTCAAAAATTGAGTAAAATAAAACACGAGTGTACCGTTTTTTAGGTTTGGAATACGTGTTTTTGTTTCCTTATGTGTGAATGTCAAAAACAAAGCAAGAACAAATTTTTTATTGAGGCGTAATGTTGATGTGGCTTTCGTTCCATAAATTTGATTTAAATTGTTTCGAATATGAATCATCATTATTTGTGAATGAGACTGAGGGAAAGTGAAACAGAGAGAGACCGAGAGAGAGAGGGGGAGTGAGAGAGATAGAGAGAAAGAGAAATGGGAGAGAAATGAATGAGAATGTACACGCTCAAAACTGGTTTCTTTCCTTTGTAGTACTATCCTTTTTTCTCATGGAAAAGTTACTCAGTTTTCGTAAAAGTGGAACAACTCATCAATTGAGTTGTTCCACTTTTTACGAGAATTGAGTAACTTTTCCGTGAGAAAAAAGGGGACAGCAATACAAATGAAAGAGAGGCAGTTTTGAGCGTGTATGAGTTTCTCCTTTATATAATGTATGAGTAACACTTCTCTCAGCACTAAGCATAAAGCTGTTTCAATAATCCAATCCATCATGTGTGCACGAAAGAGAGATAAGAGCATTGCTACCTTTAGCAAAGCGATTTTTATTTCTTTGCTTCGGTGGTTTACCATTGTAAGAAGGTTTCAGAGCGTCACACATTGAGAAGTATAGTGCGCGATTTAAGAGTGAAGAAGGCTGTCATTCTATTCACGCCTTGCTAGCTTAAGGATATTTCAAGCTGATCAATGCATTAGGTCCAAAGTAACATTGGGAGACTCTCTTTATCGACTTTCTCTTTGTGTTCCTACCAGGGCCGTAGTGAGGCGGTGGCGAAAGTATCCCCCGCCAGGGGCACCAGGCCACAGGGGTGCTGAAGCTGAAAGTGCTCGTGCTGTTTTGTGAAATTTCAGTTTTCATACTCAGGCTTCTTGATGCTAAATGGTTTTAAAAAGAGCTGACAAATGGAGAAAAAGTGAAACGTCAATGGATGCTTTACAGTGTTTATCAAACGCTGTTTTTTTTTCCTCTTTTTGCTTTTTGCTGATTTTTATGGTAGCAAAAGTAGGTCATTTTTATGCAACATAAAGGGCGAACACGAAATTATTGCAACACTTTCAACAGGGCTTATGCCATTGGGTAAAAATCAACCAAATTTTGCACACTTTCTCATTGATGTGTATTGTTTACATGCTGTCAAACTTGAAGTCGTGTTTTTCGATTCAACGAAAATGGAGGTGAACCAACGCGAGTCGAGAGAACAAATTCTTTCCAAACACCAGGAATTTCCTGACCTGTCGCACCGGCAGTTGGGAAAAATGTTGAACATTCACCATTCAACCGTCTCCAGAGTGTTGAAGCGGTTCCAGGAGCGGTTGACGTTGGACGACGCCAAAGGAGCTGGAAGAAAACCGGGACCGGAGAACAAAAAGACGGAGGGAAAGGTGAAGCTGATGATTAAAGCAAATCCCAACGTCTCAAGCCGTGATTTGGCTAAAAAGATCGGCATGTCGCAGAGCTACGTCCAGAATGCAAAGACAGAGAGCTGGACTACATACATACAAGGTACAGAACTTCCCAAACCGCGATGAGCGGCAACAATCGACGGCTAAAACTCGGGCACTGGAAGCTCCACGAGAAGATGCTGACAAAAATATGGCTGCTGTGTGATGGACGACGAAACGTATATAAAAGCCGATTTTAAGCAAATTCCGGGTTGGAGTTTTTCACCGGCAAGAGCAAGTTCTATGTGGACGACAAATTTAAGAAGAAGAAAAATGTCGAAGTTCGCCTCCAAATATTTCATTCGGCAAGCCATCTGCTCTTGCGGACTGAGGAGTGAGCTCTTTCGTGACAAAGGGCACAGTAAATGGCGAGATCTACAAATCTGAGTGCCTCGAGAAGCGCCTTTTGCCGTTCTTGCAGCAGCACGACGAAACTCCGGTATTTTGGCCAGATTTGGCATCATGCCACTATTCTAAAAGTGTCCTGGAGTGGTATGAGGCCAATTCCGTCCGGTGGAGCAGTACTGGGCAATGATGAAGCGGGAACTTCGGAAGAGCAAGAAGACAGTCAAAGATGAGAAGGACATGTTAAGAAAATGGAAAAACAAAACAGAGAAACTGGTACCGGATGACACTGTAAAGACTTTAATGGAGGGCATCAAGCAAAAATGCGTTCAATTTTACACTCAAGGCTCCATCGATTAACTTTTCTTTTGATTTTTGAAGCAAATATATGTATAAAACTACCCTAAAATTTTGGTTTGATTCTTAAACACTATAAGAAAATTGGCATGACATTTTCGGTGTCGCAACAATTTCGTGTTCGCCCTTTAGCATGGTATGATAAATTTATAACGTACCATATTATCTAAATTAAGTCTGATTAACTAGAATTAGAAGAAAAATTAGTATTTTCCATTTAATTCTAACTACCTTTGCTTATTTTGACAGATACGCGTATTTCGTCTACAATGTGCAGTTATTCAGCATCTCGTACTAGTAACTCGACTAAGTTGGATTTCTGCGAGAGAATTCTTCATAGCATTCTAGTCCCTACGTTAGCGTGATCATTTTGTCATTACATGATGTCAGCATCCGTGCCCAAATCCGTGAACAGTAGCCATGAATTCGAGGACAAGCGAAAACAATGCACCGTGACAGGAATCACGCGATCACGAACTAAATCACACTTAAAGGTCAAAATACTGAAAACGTGAACTAGTACACGGTCCGTTTCTCATTTTCGGGAACTTCGTGGTCTTAATCAATCGGTAATAATGAACACTAGCTTTCGCGCTAGTGCGCGATCGAATGTGCCACCATGCCCACTTACGACACGCGCTATGGCACATATGTCTCAAGAAAGTTCTAAATTGCCTATGTGCCTCAATGTAAAAGCCAAATTACGCGAAATGGCCTCGATTTTGTGACAAGTAGCAAAAAAGTGCAAAAAGTGTACCTGCATGAGATTTTTTTAAATAGTAGAGACTAAAAATTGCATTACAATCTTTTTCCTTTAGTCCAGACCTAACCTATCGATCCTAACGTATCTTAAAAACTATCTCTTAACCTGAGACGTTAACTATTAGATGAGCATTGATTGCTTTTTTCCGCTAGCTGAAAGTTAAGAAGGCAATTCAATTTTCAGTTCTTGACCATCAAAAAACTTTATATCTTAAGCAAAACATAGCTTTCAGAAGCCAAATAAAACCAGATTATGAAATATAATTCATAGTCAGCAAGTGTATCCACGGAAAAATGATTATTTGAACTATTCATGATATGGACCAAACCGATCAATGTAACTCCGCTGATCAATACATATCCCGTTTGACGATACTTTGGTTTCGTATAATTGAGAATATGGTGATCTTATCCTATTCAAAGAATTTGACCGTTTCTATGTGCGTGAGCAAAATAAAGAGCACTGTTGCTGCCAGATCAGCTATTATAACACAGAGAACCAATAGACGATGCTTGGGACCAACATACATCCTCAATGTGTAAAACTGGTGATCCCAAACCAAGGCAATAACGGCGCCGGCCTCGTCCAAATGCAGGTCAAATAAGGAATGGTTAGTAATGTGTTAAGGTGGTACTCGTTTCATTGGAAGACGAGAGCACCTTTGCACTTCCACGATAAATCACTAGGATATTGGATAACAAGATTGGGTGGCGGCAGGGTTCATTTAGGTGAACGATAAGTTGTATTCACGCGGTGTTAAATAATTTATTGAAATATTAATACCTATTTCTGATTTATACCAACAGTAATAAACAATCACTCATTAAGTGAACATCATTATGGCAATTTAATTCAGCGTCGTATTGAACAATATATAAACTATTTTCAATCAGAACTTTAGTTCATGCATTATTCACACAAATTTGGAGAAGTTATTAAGCTGTTGCCAAGCAATTTTGTACACAGGTAATTGCATATGCTTATGAAGTGCGTTTGCAGCAATGGAGTCCAACTCTTAAACTTAACGAATAATCAACTTCAATACTATTTATTAGATTTAACATAATATTTATTCAATAACTGTTCAGTTAAACGAGTTTTTTTTATATTCTTTCCTTTTAAATTAATAGTATTGATGATTTTTTTCTTCAACATCATCAAGTTTTTAACAATTGCTGTGGTTTCGATTATAAAACTTTTGTTCTACTTTTTCAAATAATCATTTGATTTTCTTTGTTTTTTTCATGTATCATTTTCCATACTATACAGACTGCTTTACTTGGATTACAAATTGTACATATTAATTTGATATTTTTATATATGTTAATTAAAAAAATCATTGTGTACCATTTATTTATTATCATTGAATAGCGAGATTTGAACCAACAACCTTCGTATCCTTATCTACGTGAACTACCAACTAAGTGTATCCAAGAATTGAATGTAGCATCAACAAACCGTCTATACACCCAAAATAAAAAAGCAAGATTGTAATGCAATTTCGCATGATTTGGTTTCATTTCTCGTAATGGATCGCAACTTGGAGAAAGAAAGCAACATTGGTCGTGGGCAAAAAAGCAACACATCAAATCGATTAGAAAAATTCAATGTGTGCGTGATGTTGTACAGTTGATTAGTAGTAGTAAATTCAATGGCGCACAAAAAAAAGATTTCCATCCGCTACCGAGAGTCGAGCCGCGACCGTCAGCATGACGGCTCTTCATTGTAACCATCCAGTCACCTTAACAAGTTGAGGTGAACGGAATAAAAGTCCTACAGTTTCTTCGGTTTTTGAGGCACTCAACGTTACAACAATGAAGCAAATTTCGGTCGCACACACTTACATGGCTTCGTTTATTTCATAAACCGCATGGTGACTTGATGAGAGGGCGATAGGAGTGTGATGACGAGTGCAGATAAAAATAGAACACTTGACAGCGGAATAGCAACAGAAGCATACGGCGTAGCGGCGTTCTGTGCCATTGTCTCACCCATATTGAGAAGTTGTTGACGATTGAACAAAAACCCAACGGTTGCTGCGACTGTCGAGACACTAAGGACACAGCGATAACCACTTGCACACACTTGCATGGCTTTGTTTATACCATAAAAAGCTTTGTGGAACATGATGGGCAAATTTGCCTTTTCAGAATCATGCGGATTTCTCAAGATATGATTGCAAAAACTGCAAAATTTCAATTTTGCATTTTTTGCTACAATTTCAATTTTTGGGTGTATAAGCTCAATGTTATATATTGAATAGTAGCAGAATTGATGTTTTAGTCGACCTACATTGTTATTCTATGAATAGCGTTGAGGGAAACCGTTGCCCCCCCCCCCCCCCCTAACTTTTGGATCAATCTTTAGAATTTTCAATTTTTTATTATTTAGTGTTAATGTTTTTTAGATTGCCCCTTTGCCTCAATGCAAAAGCGCTAATTGCCTCGATTTTGTGACAAGAAAAATCAAAAAAGTGCAAAAAGTGGACATGCATGAGATTTTTTTTTAAATTGTAAAGACTAAAAAATTTATAACACTCTTTTCCCTTTAACCCAACCTAGCTAACCTAACGTATCCAAATAATAATCTCTAACCTGCAATGAGAACTTTTAGACAAGCATTGATTGCTTTTACCCCGCTAGCTGAAGGTTGAAGAAGCTACATATGCTCAATTCAAATTTCAGTTCTTAAAAAATCTGAATATTTAAACCAATGTTATAGCTTTCGAAAGCCAAATTATACTTGATTAAGAAACATAGTTAAAAAGTGTATCAACGGAAAACGTTTGCATGCACTATTCGAGATATGGACCAAACCCAGGGAGTTAGTCACTGTGCCACGTTGTTATTGTGATTCAGTGTGTCGGAAGGTATTTCTGTGTTTCAACCATGGATTATTTGACGTTTATTCTACCAACACAAACGCATCATCTGAATCACATCAGTGCAAGCGAGAAAACAAACAATTAATTCTTGTAAGTGGTGCCAGAAATGAATTTTTCTTTCATAAGGTGCCGAGTGTGTTTGAAGTGTGTTGGAGTGTGTTTTTGGGGGTGGTACCACATGGTGGCTGAGTGACTTAACCCCTGGCCAAACCGGTCAATGTTATCCGGCTGATCAATGTTTACCCGGCTTACGGTTAATCATAGTTTAATTCAGTATTTTAAAATATTGTTTCCGTAACCAAGAGATTTTAATGGAGCACATGCTATGATAATCTACGGGCGAGACAAAACGACTCATATCCGAGTTTCAGGGACAAGACACCATGCTAATCATAGCGAAAAGTTGCAATTGTTTTATCCTATTCAAAGACTTTATCCGTGAGCATGAGTAAGATAATAAAAATGATTGACCACCCGAGGCTGCTACTCTATTGCTGCAAGATGAGCAGTTATTACCTAATCTAATCTAATCTGATCTTACACTAACGCAGCCAATTCTTGAAGGCATCCTGGAAAATGATGGTTTCTTGAATACATAATTTTTCTTGTCATCGGCCAGGCCAACTGCGTAGTATGTGCCGCAGAGAGGATTCCAAGAAATAGAGCGATTCCAGAGAGATCTAAAATCGCTCTACTACTTTGAATCAAGGGAAGGAAGAAAGCGTGGACCTCCCGTACCAAACGCTTCCATGTAGAGTTAAACAGTGTGATAATTTGTACCTTATCGTTGGGAGCATAGATGCTAGAAAGATTAGTTTATGCTCCTTTTGCTGGTGGGTAGACTTTTGGCATTTGAACCAAAAGCCTGGCAATAATTGCCAAGGTTATAGCGCCTTATCTCGCTTAGGTGAACCAAAACTTACGACGATGGATAAATGCGAAGCTGAAAATAGCATAAAAAATATTGTGAAGGCATGTTATAATATAAAATGAGAATAACATGTGTACTGTCTGCATGACTTTTGATTGTGGTCCTGTTGCAATTGTAAATGGACTTGCATAATCATTGCCATGAAGGAAAAAAAAATCACACAATACTCGAAAATTCCATGGATGATTCAAAATTATACACCGTATAAATAATACGTATATTTTTCGTGGTAGAGTAAGATTTCAGCATGCTATCTTACCGGGGTCACGCTGCCGACATTGCGTTGATGGGACTGCCTCCTAAGGTATAGCTGTATAGCGTTTCTTACTCAGCCGCTGGTGGACAGACCTCCTTGGCGCACAGACGCTCGGTACGCACCTCCTGAATCTAGCTGAAGTCAGAAGGACAACAGTGCCTAGGCTGTACTACCAGTTAAGTACGCAACCCTTAGCTGGCGGTCTTTGTCATCTGTTGACCCGTGGAAGCATGAGGTAGGAATTTGTGAGGACCAGAGCTATGTTGCGGGGACGCACGCTCCATCACAGTTGTCGACTCACCATTTTGAAACCCGCTGCCAGATGAGCTATTGTTATTCCACAGAAAACCAACAGATGATGCATGGGACTAGCATACATTTTCAATGTAAAAAAACTGGTGCAATAACCAATAACCAGCGCCTGCCTCGCCCGAGTGCAGGTCAAATAAGAAAAGGAAATTTCATAAAAAGGGATACACCAACGCGATCCTACGTTAAACTTGCGGTTATATCCTAGATATAAAATACTCCTATTTGTTTAATATTAATACCTATTTCTGATTTGAACCTATTTTTACAAACAGTGCTATTGAAGCCTATCACAAAATAGGATAGTGGTTTTCTTGCTCCAGGATATGGTGGTATGGCGAGCATGGCAAACCAATATTATGGATCACAATTAATTGTGATTCCCACCATCAAAGCGCAAGTCCGGCGAACCTCCACATCTCACCAAGAAGCATTTTTTATGTTTATTGTACTCATTCGGTCACTCATATCAACGAATTAAAGATAACCGAACAATACGAAACGCGCCATGACTGATAGCAAAATATTGCGTTATAAAGCATCGACACAACCTTTCACAGCCGATGCTCGAAGCTAACTTTTTTTTCGTAAACTTTCAATTTTTACGACTGCATCAATCCCGTAGAAGCTTCCTAAGAACAATCTATGCGAATCCATTTAAAATTGCGATTGAGGGATTTGTTAAAGTAAGAGTGCATAGATGCATTTCGTGCCTTCTGGTAACTTTATGCTTCTATTGATGTTCAGGCTCATTGGTTTAGAACCAACCAGGAGACACTTGGTCCTATACCCAATGATATCATTATACCCAATCCGCTCAATCAACCGCTATATTGTGTGGTATATTGGATTGATAAACATTATTTGACACACCTCAATACAGACGTCATCCAAATTTTGCATATTGACAGGCAATCTGTGAAGGCCCACCTAGTATCTTATAGTAAGATTCTTAGAGGCGAACCGGAAGATTCGATGAGCTACCTCAAAGATTTTTTATCTGTTTCTCTGGGAGAAAAACGGTGTTTTTAGGGTGTTGCTTTGTCAATAAATACACTGAAAATTTATTTGCGTACATTAGCTTTCACTCGATTCGTAAACATGGATTTTGTACGAACAAATGTCTCGTAAATTGTATGAAACATTCTTAATGCTTGTCATCTGGTGAAATGCTATCATTACACCTCTTTGTTCAGTGCACGGAATGAATTTCATGAAGATCAACCAATTGCTGTTTCTCTTCAATCGTACGGATGTTGCTACATGTTGGTATTGCTCCTCGGGTGTGCTGGAATCACTGATTTTTTTTCAATTACATACTGAGTCAGTATAGAAGATCTGTCAGTCAATCATGCAACCACCAGAGTTTCTTTATTATTGATAACAATATATTCGTAGTAGTTTATATTGTTTTCGTACAATGCACGAATGTTCTTGCTATTGACACAGAAATGCTTCGTGTTTTAGATAGTTACGCGTGTGGTAAGGTTTTTTAAATCCTTTTGGTTTTTTAATTCTAGAACAAGCCTAGAATTGTTGAATCTTGTTGCCAAAATTTGACAAGTATTGTAAAGTACTGAGCATAGATAAGATAATTCACTCGTCGTTAAGGCGGATTATCACAAAGTGAGGGCTCGATTCTTGCTCTAGCCGGTGGAACTTGAAAATGTCCCTACTCTACTGGTCCACCGAGCGTTGTGTTGTCTGTTGTATAATGTTATGTGTTCAGTGTGTGCAACCGCTGGTTGAAGACGGTGTAATTCTCTCTCTCTCTCTCTCATTCTCTCTCTCTCATTCTCTCTCTCTCTCTCACTCTCTAAAAAAAATACCTTGCCCCACCCTATTTGAAATCCTGGCTACGTCTATGACTCTGGAGCGGTCAAGTTGTTACCGGGTTGTATTATAGACACTCAAGTAATAGACCGGACAACGTGCCGCCATGTTGTATCCAAAAGGAACATTTCCTCGCATTTCCCATACGATTTGACAGTTGTTTTGGATACATCAACTGTGCCAGACTCACGTTGTCCAGTCTATTACTTGAGTGTCTATTGGTTGTATGAGGTACAGGCATTAGAAATTGGACATAAGTGGCAGCGATGTCGACAAAACAACATTTTCAAGAGGGGGATCCTAAAATATTTGGCCTGGAGTGTAAGTATTTTCCGCAGATTTGTGCTACACAGTCTCACACAGTGCACTCGTACAAGTGGACGTGATAATCTCTATACTGTCCAAGATCAGGTAATCCATTTGGAAGGGATTGGGATAAGTTTACCGCTAGAAAGTTTGGCGGCAGTGTTTGAGAATACTCGCGAAGGTGCTACATAATTTCTCGAAAACCAAATATCAATCTTCTAAGCACTAATCAGTATTAACTTGGCTAAATTGTGAGAAATTATATTCATGGGAAAACAATATAAGAAGCTGGAGATCATACATGAGATGATCTTGTTATTTTTCGCCATTTACGAATAGCCCAATGCTCAGAAGTGGGGATGCAATCAAACAACCGACACCATGTGCAAAAATTTTGCCGCATCAATAACACATAGCGCACTATATGAAATCTACATATGTATCTCAACTGATATTTCAATAAACAGGCGATTCGTGTCCTTCAATTATCGCGTTTAGACATATCAGAAATGGGTACATGTGAGCAAAAACTTCGATCCTGCAATTACGAATTGTGAAAACTACCAACGCGCCAATAATCGATTCATCGGGGGGAAATAAGCGATCATTACTCGTGTTTGAACTATTACAATCAGAACGAAGAACAAGGGGGAACATTTTGGGCAAAAAATATGCTACCAGTAGGTAACACCGTCATTGCGCTAATGGGTTTAAAACGACTGTGACTCGTCGATTGAATACGTCAATCGATCACCGTTTTTACCGATCATAAGTTACAGTACAGGTAACAACTCCGGGAAAAAGGTTCTCACTCCGTGCCGAGCTTCAGTAGAAACGTGGCGTCCGGTGGCGTATCACGTTCAAGTGGGACGACACATTTGCATGGTTCAGTGGAGTTTTCGGTTGTTTGCCAGATGTTCGGAAAATGTTCGAAATGATGTTCGAAGCTGAGTGAAGTTTTGGCTGGATTTTCAACTGCCAGTATGATATGGAGTGTTGAAACCGAAGAAGATTGTGATTAAGTGTGATTAATGTGAAGAAGTCTATTTTGATCCAATTTCAGCACAAAGAAGAAAGTTCGACAGGAAAAGTGAGCAAAATGTTTTCAGAACAAATTAAGTCGGTTAGTTGTAACTATACGGCGCCGAATATGGAGTCACACATAGTTAAGCGGAAGCATACAATCGAAGATATTAACAATAATGGATTGGATTTGAGTGATAGTAGAAGCATAACCGAGCAAGATGTGATGAAATATTTAGAGCACTACAATGCCTGGAAGCAAACGAAATGGGGGCAAAAGCTGACGAGCATACTTCGGAAGTACTTTGGATTGGAGTTCGACGCGGAAATTAAGTGGCACAATGTGTTTTCCATCTCGCTGATACATTTGATTGCAGTATATGCGGTGCTGAAATACTGGCCAAGAACGACAATATACACGCTGTTATGGGGTAAGTACAAACAGACTTTATCGGGGATTGTTACTGAGAATGAGTTCGGAAGGATTAGGTTTTATCCTAAGGTTTCTGGAAATCCATTTGATCGTAGAATGTGAAAACAAATGATTTTAGCTTGGCAACCGACCCTCATAATGATTATTTATACAAAAATTGTTTCAATATAACTCAATGTATTAACAAACAAATCTAAACAGAATACGCAAACATTCTTGAAATTTTATTTAACCATTAAATCTTCAGTCTTTAAATAGGGCAACGGGATGTCATGTTAGCCTAGCTCCTTCATTCGGCTTATGTACCGAATATGGTTTTAATTCAGCCATTATCAACAAAATCATTTTGTTATCTGGATCACCA
Source organism: Aedes japonicus (assembly GCA_034211315.2). Classification (NCBI taxonomy): domain Eukaryota; kingdom Metazoa; phylum Arthropoda; class Insecta; order Diptera; family Culicidae; genus Aedes; species Aedes japonicus. The sequence goes on from JASCZW010008979.1 coordinate 38,907, forward strand.
ATTTATTACCAAGCATTTGAGATATTATTAATTAACTTATAGTTGCTCACTTCCGCATATTTATCCCTATCCTTAACTTTTGCTTTACTGATTAAGCTTAACAGATTGTCAACACGATCTTTGAATAATCTAAAGTTGGCTAAATTGAACCTATTAACCAAGTAATGCAGCCAATATGTACAGAAAATAGTCACATGTTATAATCTAACTTTTCACACAGGTGAGATAACACTGATTTAACAAGAAAACCGTAGATCCAATGTTAGAAACATATTTATTGCTATATTGGCCTGTTGTGTAAAAAGCGTATTAAATATGTTGTTATTGGTAAAGTTTTCAGCAAAAATGTATGAGGTTCTACGTTTTTCAAATGGCTCATCTAAACACAAACCAAAGGAACAAAATCTATGCAGAGTGAATTCAAATGTCTTGAATATCAAATGGCTGCTACCCCACTTGTTATAAACCGGTTGATGTAACTCCAATATGACTCAATTTAGTCACAATCAAGTTGCTGGAACCAATTACAATGGCTATGTGTTGCTTGGGTAAATCAAATTTAAAAATCACTTAAGTGTTTCTAAGCAATCTTACTGTAGTTTGATTTGTGAAATTTTGTGTTGGGTAGAGCGAATATAGCTGACAACACCGTAAATAAGAAAATCAGGAAAAATAATGTTCTTAGACTACAATTAACAACGAATCTTTCAATTGAAACAAAGTTACATCCATGAATAGGCCGAAATTAGCGCTTATAGACCGACATTACATCCGTATCCTTCGAAAGTTTCTGACTCTGTAAAATTAGTTGAGCAACTTTTCGTGATACATACCACCAAGCGTCTTTTTAAACTTATCTGAACAAGTATAGAACTAGTTGAATATAACTTCCAGCTTTAATATTTTATGAATTACTATCCAAACGCTGAGTCAAAGGACATATACCCTATCTGGTCGCGAAAAAAACGGATCTATCTTGTAACCAATTAAATGAAACAAAAAATTTGTGCACTCAAAACTAATTGATCGCACTTTGAAGAAACCATATTTTAACATATTTCATTTGCTTTGGTTTTGTTGCAATATCGAACTTTTCTTCGAATACCACTAATCACATTTTGGACACTCTGTGGCGAGGGGCGAATCACTAAATATATAACTGACTTGAAAATGTGTAGGAATTCGGAAAAAAAAATTCGTTGAAAAGTGCATCAGCGCAAACAATGCGCTAAAAAATGTACAAATAAATCAAATGCGCCCCAAAATGTGCAATAATTGCGCACTAAAATGCGTCAATGCGTTGAAAAATGTTCAAAAATGCTAGCAATGCATTCCCTAACACGTGAGGCTGTATCGAAAATGCATGAGTGATTCGCCCCTCGCTCTGTGGGTTTGAGCGGCCATTTTGTGCAAGCAACTCTTTATCTCAGTTATATGCCGAGTCACCTTTACACTCTTCTTCAACTTCTTTTTGACAATTACCCACCCAATAAGCCCACAAAACATCTTTTGAGTTCAATACTTTGTTTTCATGTTTCATTAAAGTGATTCTGGAGTAACAAAAACACATATTTTGTTACAGCATAGTTCTAGGGTTTTTTTTTCATTAGAGCGAATCTAACAATGTGAGACTCTCTTTGATTACTTTCCTTTCGTTCATATTCCAATCACCTTTCGTTTTTAATTCTACTTTTGAGGAGCATGGTAGCCAGCACTGTTGTGTTTCGATCTGTACTAAAGGACCCCTCGAAAGTTTTGTAATGGTTCTGTAATGAATGAAAGATAGCGAGACCGGAGAGAATCTCTTAATGTAAGATTCACCCTAATGAAAAAAACCCTCGAGAGTTGTTCTCACGCACCAGGATAAACTACCCAGATCACCAATAAGCAGTTCCAAAGGGTCTTTACGGCAGCCTATCAAGCAATTAAGTAGCCTTGAATGCAACAGAAAAGCCGAAGAAAGAAATATACGGCTGCTTTACTATTATGCAAGAATAATGCTTCATCAATTCTATTTTGCATTCGAAATGCTTATTACAGGCTACAAGCATTAAAATAGCATTTGAAATTCAACTTAACAACAAATAGTATTCAAGATGCTGATATAACGTTGTGATATAACGTTGCTTAAATGATACTTAAAGTTCTAGTATTCCTTGGTGTAATATTGAATTATTGCGTAACATAGTTAAATTTTTGCAGTGTAGTCTCAACCAACTAAAAACGAAACCGAATAGTTAATTATGACTTTATTAAGCGAAGTGTAGCCAGGAACTACCATGACACTAGAAAGGAGACGAAAGATTAGTAATTTCCATTTAATTCCAACTACATTTATTGCTTATCTCGAAAGATACGCGTATTTCGTCTACAATGTACTTCTTCAGTGTCATGTACTATTAGTACAGTCGAGTTATTAGTACACGACACTGAAGAAGTTTGCACATTGTAAACGAAATACGCGTATCTGTCAAGATAAGCAATAACGGTAGTAGAAATAAAATGAAAATTACTAATCTTTCTACTCATTTTCTAATTACAGGTATTCCACTAAACAGCTCGCACATTCCAGGATTTACCATGACACATTAAAAGAGCATAATATGAATTTGAAAGTTACATTGCATAAATATAGCTTCAATTGTAGAAGAATGAATGTTGCAATAAGGATGCAAATATCAATTGGAGTTGAAATGTATCCCAGATAACAAAAGTTGCATTTCGAACAAAATAATTTATATTGATTGCCTTCCTTAAAACATTCCCTGTTGATTGAAACCATCTATTTTTCTGTTGCACAACAAACCATGATTTATGTCATCTTTGTTGATTTAACTAACCATTGCATGATGCATATTAACAATTGAAGTATTTTTCTTGTGATCTAGATCAAAATCATCACATATGATCAAATGCGAATAAAGGGTGTGCCGTTTAAAACCCGTACACACAAAACATGGCCACATAATTTTTGATCCGTTGGGTAAAATTTATTGAAATTTTGCGTGGACATAGTTTGATGTGTATTGTTTCAGACGCACAAAAGTGTTCAAAATGGCGACAAAACAGTGCGTGCACGAAAAAACAATTTACGAGTACATTAAAAATAAGGATCTGTCGCATCGGGAAAAAAAAGAGTTGGGAATCGCGAGTTCCACGGTGTCTAGTATCATAAAACGGATCGAAGAACGTCTGACTGTTGATCGAAAGCAAAGATCCAAAAAAAAAGCCGTCAGGTCAACGAGAATCGAGTCGACTGCCTCAGATCGAAATGTGGCTAAAAAGTTACATGTGAGTAAGACTTGCGTGCAAAAAATCAAAACTCGAGCTGAACTATGTAAACAGAAAAAAAAAAAATGAGCGCGTAAAAAATCCTCTAGTTTAATTACAAGTCAAAGGAGGCTAAAACAACGAAATTGTTTGCAATCTGTCATGCGCCATTCAACAATGTTTGCAATCTTTCATTAAAGTGGCTTTATTCAGGCGTTATCTAGCTTTGATTTACATGAAATATTCCATTATTTTCTGCCAAATCTAGCATTTCCCGTGAACTAGATAACCCAGAAAATGTGGCTTTCTATCTGTGTATGTTTAAGGTTCAGAAGTCCACAAACCGAGACGAGGAACAGAATACGGTCCAAAAAGCCTTGCCCGGAAGTTGTACGACCAGAAGTTAACGAAACCACACTGCTACATAATGGATGACGAGACATATGCGAGGGCGAACTTCAACCAGATACCACACTGAAAATTTATTTAAATGAACAAATGTCTCGTGTTTTGTATGCAACATTCACATTGCTTTTTATCTGATGAAATGCTATCATTACACATGTTTGTAAAATGTACGAAATAGAAATGGGGCAGCTAATCGCTGCTTGTCGGTTGGTGTTGCTGCTGGTATGGGCGGGAATAACTCATTCATCCCAACCAAAAAATTAAAGCGCTGCCGAGAGTTATTACTTCATACTTTTTTATCAAGTAGTTACCATGGCCTAGTCGGATTCAAGAAAAGCTCTTTTCAAAAATACAGGATCGGATGCAATGTCAAAAACATTTTAAAATGCCAGCCAACTCCACGTGGTTGTGCTTTTTATTTCAATTCGTTTCGTATCGATAAAGAACATCTGTCTGTCATTCATGCACACAGGAGGGAGAGGTTTTTTTTAAATGTGTAGCAATATATTCGTAGCTAATTGTATTGTTTTTGTGCAATGAACGAATATTCATTTTGTTTCAACAAATACTTCTTCCTTTTGACAGCTGCACGTGTGCCATTAATTCCGAAGGTAGCTTCAAAAAACGTTCAAATCAGTTTCATTGCAGACCACAACGAATGGGTTTGTTAGTGCTACCTTCGATTTTGTAATATAAACTCAAATTAATTTTCAGTGCATGAAACCTGTGCGTGACTGCCAAGAATAACTGTGATGTTTTCGAGAACCTCCGGAAACAAAACATGTCGAAGTTCGCCAAGAATTTGGCAAACGATTTGTTCTTGCGGAAAGCGGAGTACACCTTTCGTTACCACAAGCACCATGAATGGACAGGTGTTTTTGGAAAAGTGTCCCCGAATAGAAAATTACCATTAGCTGTATGATCATTATTATACATTTCCATTCATGCTGTATCGCATTCCACTGTCGATATATACATATGATTACGTACATCGTATACTTCATGTAAATGTTAAGTATAATGCATATCATTTCAAACTTTAAAGCAGACTCATAAAAATCCATATTCTATATATGATAATGATTTCATAAACAAGAAATTAACAGTGCCGTATAGTATATCCCTTGCTCGAATAAACAAGTATTTTAAAGGTATTTTACCATTTATCGTTTCATAATTATTCAAGTTATCTTCCAACAATTATAAACTGAAGATAAAGTGTATCATATCAATGATATATGTTATGGTAAATCAAGATCTTACCATAACACTAATAGGTTGTTAAGTATCGTTACCATACAAAAAATGACTAATTTCCGGTGTATTAAACAGTAAATAATTTGTGAATAATCTTTTTCTTCAGTTTTACTTTAGGTGGTATAGTTCAATTATGGTTATATCATAAAATATTTTTTTTAATTGGAGGTTTCATCAATCGACAATCAAAGGTATATTATTAAAGTCAACATTACTGTTCACAAGTAGATCAAAATTCAGTTAGGAAGTAAAATCTACTTAATTAAATTGCAACATACCCTTCAAGTAGACTGATAAAACCGCTCCCGTACAAATACATATTATAATGATCAGTATTATAACATGAGTCATACATAAACGATGTATGACTCATGTATGTACTGTATTATAACCATTCATGTTGTAATCACCATTATACGTATCATCCGTGTATAATGCTGGTGTAATGTAAGAAACCATTCAAACTTTAAACAACCATAAAAAGCGAATTCTATATATGATAATGATTTCATAAACAATAAATTAACAGTGCCGTATAGTATCCCTTGCTCATTCATTGCATTATATAACGAAGGAAAGATATGGATTATGGTCACGACAAACAAAAAAACAGGAAGCTATTGTAACAATACGTAATTTTTAGTTTATTATCACAAAATGTATGACTCATGTTATAATACTGATCATTATAATATGTATTTGTAAGGGAGCGGTTTTATCAGTCTACGTCCAACTGAATTTTAATCCACTTTAATCCACTGGAATGGTTAAAATATCCTTTCTTATATTTCAAATTGGTCATTCTCATTGTATATATTGATTATGCCATAGTCTAAAGTATATAGCTTGTTATTAGCTGAATGTTCACATGTGTTTGAGGAATTAACTTTACGGCAAAATTCAGAAACTTTTGGTTGCATAAAGCATGTATTTATATTGTGTACAATCTGAGGCAAGTTAACTTTTTGTTTTAATGGTTCATTTGGGCTTTTTATACATTTATTCAAAACCCATTAATGTCTTCATAAATAAACAAAGAAAATGCCCATAAAGGGCCATAATCCCTTGAGCAGACTACCAAATGTAATAGAAGATGAACATTATAAGTCATTTCTTTAATACCACAAAGCCGCTCAAAATCACAAAAGAACTTTCGCAAATATCACATTGCGTATACGTTATTGGTAAAATTTTAGTGACCAAAAAGTTTTATTACTGTTGATACTATTATTTTAAAATGGTCAAAGTATTGCTGAGGAAGATATCGCTTCAAACATAAACTACTGTAATAGATAAGCCAATGAAACCATTCGTTGGCTTTCCATGTGCTCTGTCACTTATTTTTCTTGCTTTACGAGATGCTTCGTGAAAATAATTATTGTGAAAATAATATCTTAGTTTACTTACAATTCCATAAATCAAGATGTTTTTTTGTTGGATTACCTTTGCAATGATTTGGAATTACTTGTGCTGTTATTTTTTAATTGTATCCTCTCAACTTCTATAAAAAAACGGGAAAAGTATTATTTATTATTGTATCATGATTGTAGCATCATGATTGAAATTCTCATATAATATTAGTATACTGTAACGATATCTCATTATCTTTTAAAATCGTTTTTATTATAAAATTATGTTAACGTATATCGTAATGGTTGAAAAAAATATTTTATGATATAACACCATAATTGAACAAGTACCTAAAGTAAAACTGCGGAAAAAAATATTATTCATAAATTATTTACTGTATAATACACCGGAATTTTCGGTACACTTTATATTCAGTTTATAATTGTTGGAAGATAACTTAAATAATTATGAAACGATAAATGGTTTAATACCTTTAAAATACTTCGGGTCTCCAAAAGCGACTTCTCCCTCTCCAGAAGGCTCACGATGGTCCGACGATATTCTGGGCGGATTTGGCATTGTGCCATTACACGAAGGACGTGCTAGAGTGGTATAAGGCGAATGATGTCAATTTCGAGCCGAATGATCACAATTTTACACTTGCGTGATGTATTCCAAAGCGTTTCTTCAATTATCGCATAGTTACACTCTTTTCAAGTAGCCATATGTCCGAAACCT
>JASCZW010008980.1:0-63172 GCA_034211315.2 Aedes japonicus
TTACAAATTACGGAATTTAAAAAATATAAAAAAAATCGGAGTAGAACTTGATATCATTTTCCGAATTAAATTAACCAAGTAATCATTATAAAGACTCGTTCACAGCTTAACAGGAGTTTTTTTTACCCAGATCAAGACATTGGAAGATTTAAAAAAAAAACCCGAATTATTCCCCCACAATCCGAAATTCGCAGAAAATTCTGATAAAATTGTATCAGCTCCAAGAAAGATCGCCTCAACAATATAATTGAGACGCGCTCAATACATCGAACAAAATCTCAAAATCTGCTTTGAATTTCGGGGTGAATTGTAAGCACCATTATGTTCAAATCTCGAGTAAAATTCGGTCGAACTACATTGCGAAAAAAAATCCGTAATAGTGAGCAAATTTAGCATAGAATTGCCGAACGAAAAATAGGCGCAAAACTTGCGGTTAGCATATAACTCAAATATGTCAACAGGATTCGCTTGGTATACTAGTAAGAATCTCTCTATCATAACCAGGAGATTTCTTTCACATGCTTGAGCATAATTTGCTCAGAATCTCGAGAAGAAGCGCATAATTAGAGTCTAGAAGCCAAATGTAAACAACCACTTGAATCGTCGATTTGTCGAGGATTGTAAGCAGCATCTGGTAGAGGATATCATCAGGCAAAGCTGGATACAGTAGAACTCTTGAGATTCATGAAAAATTAACGTCTAAAGTCATCGTTTAAAATTGGCTTTTTGGCCCTAATCATCATAAATTGTTCGAGATTAGTTGAACTGTTGAGTTGATTGCAAACGAAATCCCGAGTATAATTGTCGCCAATCTGAACTAAAGCATATTTTACCATAATACAATGAAGATATAAGCGTCAACTGTAAAGGAACGCTCAAAATTTGCAGCAAGATTCGCAATCATAGTTGAACGTGATTCAATTCAATCAAATTTAGCCTGCCTGGAATTTTAACAGAAATCGATTCCGAATTCTTTGGAATATCAGGCATTGCAAGCGTAATTCAGAGTAGACTCTGCTAAATACTCTGAGAAAATGTGCTTATAATTCGTGATACTCATCGGTTAGGCTCAACATACTAAGGAACCCGATGCAAAACGTCAAAGAACTTACGTACGTAAAGGAACTGATTGGAGATCAAAATTTCAGGAAAGAATCGTTCATAACTTCAAGAATGGTTGAAACTAAATGTAAGGAAACGAACTCTCTATGGTTTACTTCTAGAGTTTACTTAAAAAAATTGATGAGTTGCAACCCATATCAGCTTAAAATCCTAAACATCCAAAGTCGCTTAAGAATCTTAATCCAAAGTCGCTTAGAATCTTAAGTCGCATGGTTCAATCGGAGTGGCAAGCTAGATTTGCACTTATTTTTTGAATCAGAATAAGACACAAGATTCTAGCTTAGGATTCCTAACAAAATTCGCAGAAACCTTACCCAAAAATCTGACCAAAATGAGCTCATGGTGAATCGAGACAGCGTCCAAAAACGGCTGGTGTGATTGCAGATAAGCTCTGCCATTTCAAATTTTTCAGAGCACAAAACTCACCAACTACAACGAGTTGCTGGGGTTGTGAAATTGCTACTTCATTTGGACTGCAAGCATTGGTTAGCAATTTCCAAACACGAGGTAGGGGAAATTTTTTCTAGAATGTTTAAGGAAACCATTTCGAATCCTAAGACGGAAGTTCGCGTTGACTTACTCAGCGTTCTGAGAAAAATTTGCTCTTATATTGCATGATACTCATCCAGTTAGCCTCAAAACAGTTAGCAAAACATTGCCAAAAAAATAAAATCGTTTAGTTGGAGAACGAAATCTCAGGAAGAAATCGTGCATAACAAGAAAGGTTAATTGACCTACTGTTACGCAACGAACTTTCAATGGGCAGCATAGAATATACTTCAAAATTCTGAAAAAGATTCAATAGCATTCCAGAGCCAAATTAGCTGAAACTCCAATGCCAGATTCTGATCCGGATAATATCAAGATCCTGAAAAAGATTTGTTCATTACTTTGAGAAAGATTTGCTCACTATCTCTGACAAAACAAAATCTGAAAATCCCAAACATGATGTGCTTTGATTTTTCACTACAAGGATAAATAAAATGAAACTTTCACTATTAGAATAAAATCAAAATCCCGTACAGAATTTGTTCATTGTTCGAAGGAAGATTCGCTTTCAATCCCAATAAAGCTCATTGCACATCATAAACAAGAGATGCTTCGAATTGTTAGCAAAATTCTTAAACATTTCTACATGATCGAATGGGAATCACAAGCAGGATTTTTTCGGAATACTGAAAAAGTACGGTTTCGTAAAAATCGGAATACAGGGAAGCATTCGTCTGCACCACGAGGAAGATTCTCTACCCGGATCATGCAATACTGAGTTGAGACCCTTGATCAGAATCATTCGGATGATTTGAAAAATCATCCAATTCCAATTTCATTCATTCAAAATTATTCAATTCAAATTTCAATCAGGATCAGAATCCCGGTGAAAAATCGTTTCAAATCCCAAGGCAGAATAACCAGAAGGTCAGCGTTGGAATGCTTAAGAAGACACATTCAGAACCGCATGCAAGATTCGCTCATCTTTTTGAGTAAGATTTGCTGAAAACCCTGCCATGATTCAATGGAAATCTTCAGCAAGGTCGCCTCGAATCCTGAATATCGATTTGTGTACGTTTTCCATATAAAACTAAGTTACTTCTTGAATCTAATCAAAACAAACTCAGATCCGTCATGTAGGATTCTGCCATGCTGAACACAAGATTCCAAGTGAGATTTGGTCATAATCCTGATAAAATACGCTTACCTTCTCAGAGAGAACTTCTGATGTTCCAGAACAAGCCACGTTCAGAATTGTTAGCAGGATGAGCAAAAATTCTGGATAAGAGGTGTTCAGCATCATTCAGCTGAATCAGCCGACGCAGAAAGGCTTTTTCTGTTCTAGTATAATCTAGGCTATTCTCTCGGATTCTCCATGAAAAATTTCCACAAAATATTGAGCAAGTTTTACTGCGATCTTTCTTGTGAGGAATGCGGTGCAAAAATCGCTGAGAAATCTCAACAAAAGCCGCTCAAAACCTTGTAAATAAAATGAGCTCAGAGTCCATATGAATGCTGATTAGCTCTGTCACTTTTCCAGAGCACAAAACTCTCAAACTACAACGACATTGTGTGTGAATTTGTTAACTCATTTGGACTGCAAGCACTAGTTAGCAATTTCCAAACTCGAATCAGGGGAAATGTTGACTATTCTGGTTCACCAATTTTCAAACATCAAATTCAAATCCCGCCAAATCACATCACTTAATAGGATAGAAACGGCTTCAGCTCCGGGGTACTATTCCAAGCACGGGGTAAACGATAACTTACAACGCTCAATTTTAATCTTTATCTAAACGGCGAGACAATTTGACTCAATTTTGAGTTGTTTTTGACTCACTTTCGTCAAAACAAAAGTGGTGTCACTCATAAATGGGTAAATGGACTGTGAATGACAAGGCGACATATCTAAAACATCGATCTGATTTAAGTCGGTGTTCTAGACAAGTCGACTTGTCAATCCCAGTCATGTTTACTCATATATAAGTGACTTCACTTTTGACGAAAGTAAGTCAAAACGATTCAAAACTGAGTAAAATTGTCACGCCATGCAGTAAAGTATCATACAGCAAATAATGAGCGTTTTAGGTCAATATTTACCCCGTGCTTGGAATAGATTAGAAGAGTGCTGAAGCTATTCTCTACTCTGTTTTCATATGATAACTTGATTGTTTAAGTTAAACTCAGATAGTGAGTCATTCCTTTTGAGCCACTCAAAAAATGTGACTATTTTCGTAGCCAAAAGAAATTTTCACACGCAGTTCAAATGAATGAAAACGTAACTGTCGACAATGGTTCCACTCACTTAAGAAGTTTGGTGCTTTATAAAAAGCACTTTCAAATTTTTCTGGATAATTCTATCGATTGTAGTAGATAGAGAATCATGGAGCAAATAAATGTAAACCAACAAACCCGTCAGATGCGTGCACGACGGTGTGAAAATACTCATTTAAGGGTGGACTCTGCTTAGCTTGACTGGAATAGGTGAGTCCGCTCTATTTATGGTTCAGCAGATTTGTGTTCGGAAAGATAAGAATTGATACAGCGATTATCAAATATGGTGGCCGTTAATGGACTCTGTCCCAGTTCACTTCAACAAGATTCCCACCGCAAGTAACTGAACCAAAGATCTACTCATCATCCTTAAGAAGATGAGCGTGAGCAGGAATCTATACCGAGATCTCTACCTCTCAATGTGTTCGCCTTTACTGCATTGCCAGTGAATTCAAATTCAAATCAAACTCGTTAGAAGAGAGAGGTTGATAAATAGTCAATATCGAATTGAATTAGATGGATCCTTTGATATTCAGATATGATGAGCTTAGTTCAATTGTACACCTGGCAACCAGTCAAGAATAGGAAAATTAACCACAAAATTGAAAAGTTTCGCTTTTAATTCCACTCTGGAAAATTGGCAACTTTTCCGTTTTTTCATAAGCCCACTCACTAATCGCGTGATTAGCCCCTATCGGTGAATAGCTGCAATCGCGTCACTAACACCCGAGCTCACCACCAGATGGCACCGTCGGGAATTCAATGTTATCGCTCGTGCTCTTCTGCCGGCTATGACGAATAAAGGACATCACGAACAACAAACATTGCTAGTTACCCCCCTCTCATCGCTTCACACTTTGTTATTATCCTTCCCCGTCTACCCAGAAGTCGAATTTAAAAAAAAGACGAGAGGGAAAAATATATTGAATTCCCTCTTATCGGAACACGCAACAGCTTGAGTCACGCTTGATTGGACTCCGTCCGTCGGTTGAGCATAAATTTTCCAAGGAAACTCCCCCGCCCTACCGGTAATCGAATTAATCCCGAATATTTGATCAATGAACCTAGTGACGTGGGAATTTTCCAAGGCATCGAGTCCCAGCTGTCTATGACCGCCAAAGGGCAAAGGTTACTCCTTCAGCGAAAACCGACACTGCCCCGGCTGGTGGTCGGTCGGCGCGAATCGGGTGGAACATTTTCTTCAGATTGCAGCAGTTGGCAGCAGCTCGCTTGTCCTTATACTATTTAGGGTGCGACCGTCCGACCGACCGACCGACTCGGCCACCACTACCAATGCAACTCGGCAACAGTCCCGTCCGCGTCAGAGGGGTGCGAAATTTCCAACGCTCCCGGAGAACTCCGGGGACTAGCGGCGATGTGCGAGAGTGCAAAGGATCCTGCCACAGGAGTGAAGGAGACGGGGCGCACGGTTTGCGTCGTGCATCTCCGAGAGAGAGACGAGATAACGCTCGTCGATCCCTCTTTCAATTGTATATCTGGCTGTGGATGTATGTGAAAAACTACCCCCTTGCAGCAGCAGCCGACGAGGGTAGTCGGCGTTCGTTGTAGCTGCTGGAACTAGAGCCAGCAAAGGCCGGTTTGCGTCGAGAGTGAACGCAGTGCAAGTAGTGTTCGCCGTAGAATAGCTATTAAAGATAGGCGCGCCCTAGCCCTAGCAAGAAGACAGAAGCCGCCCAACGAAGGACCAGTTTTCAACGAATCCCTAATCACTGCCCCACCACCAAAGGAACCAGTCTTAACCCGGAATCCGGAATTGATCTGAAACGTGTGATCTGACTGCGGAGAATCACGGCTTCCGGCAGAATGCTTTAGCCAGACTCCGAGGAGAGCGAGAAAAAAAAAAAGAAGGAAAAAGGGTGTGGAAGTTGCAATTTTCATCCTATAGACCTGAAGCCCACCGTGAACTAAGAAGACAACGGTGGATGCCAAGTGCAGAACCAGAGGCCAAATAGTTTAGACCAAAGGAAAATTGCGTGCGTGATATTTTTTTCATTTTCCGTTGGAACCGACTGAACGAAGTTGATATACACATTTATTTCCATCCCAATAATTGATTGGAACTAGCCCATCGAAGGTCGTCAACAAAGCAGCAGCAGCCGCAGAAGCAACGAAGACGAACTGGAAAAGTGCGTGTGATTCGAACCTCTCACTTTGGATAATATATATATTCAGGGAAAAAAAAGGAGGGTGTGTGATATTATACACAATTTTGTGTTGAAGAGTTGCCAACTGTTGGATATTGAAGGCAAAAATTGACGCGCGCGGTGCGCCGCACAGATTGCTGCGATTGAATCGAACATCATCAATTAAATGCGAACTCTCCTCGCCTACTGAAGGGGGGCGAAGAAACTCTTTTTGTTCTCCCGAATCAAGATACTCATTCGAAATATACATCGCTTTACACTGACGATATTAGACCCTAGTGGTGGTTTGCCAAACGGAATTAATCGCACAAAATAGAAACCCGAAACAGTGAACCGAGTTTTCTACGATAAATTTAAGCTTAACATCTACACACAAACGCAACGCAAGCCAAAGGATAAGACCGTTGTGCTAACCAAATTTTCAAAACATTAGATCAGCCAAATAACTCCCAAAAAGAAAAGAAAAAAACCAAAGCAGAACAGAAAATGGGTGGTTGTGCGTCGAAAGATAAGAAGGAAAAGGTGGTGGAAAATGAAACAGCTGCCACCAGTGGTGGAACCGGCGCCGACGGTGGCGACGCTGCAAACAATGGCGGTGAAGGGTGTGTATCAAACTCGATGGTATTTTTGTCGAGGTAAGTGCGGCATAATGGTTCCAACTATCCTCGATATTCAGCAAATTTAAAAAAAAAACTAAAGAGAGAATCCAAGCGAACGACAATTCGATTTCACAGGCACTGGTTCTAATCCTCCGGTGCGCGCTTTGAGGCGCAGAAAATTTTGGGTTGGGTAGAGAATGTTTGTGAGTCGGAGCGAGAGGCAAGATGTCCGTTTTTCGCGGGTGGGACCCAATTGGATTGATGAACTTTGTTCGTTCGGGTTGAAGCGGCGAAGTTTGATTTTCGCACGAAACCGAAGCACGACGGGGAGTTGTTACTGCATTTTGCTTGTTTGATATAGGATGTGAAATTATGCCGCACATTGGTTACTGAGAATCGTTCAAAAAATTACAATTGCTTCCACATTTCTTCTAGCAGTACAATCAGTAGAATCTACTTTGAATCGAACGTGCGAACGTAGCACAATAGTAATCATACACAATACCTCTTTATTTGCAGAAACAAATCAGACACCATGGTTGACGCTGCTGTTATGGAAAAGATGGAGGCCGGATTCGCCAAGCTGGCCGCTTCCGACTCCAAGTCTCTGCTGAAGAAGTACTTGACCCGGGAAGTCTTCGACGCCCTGAAGGACAAGAAGACCTCCTTCGGCTCCACCCTGCTGGACTGCGTCCAATCTGGTACGTATGTGTGAGGGGTGGTTGGGGCATATTTTACCATGGGTCAGGGGACTGACGACTTTCTTCACGGAGACTGGGATTTTTTTTTGCTAAGGTCTTATTTCAAAATTACTTCAGTGGATTTGGTGGTCTTTGATTATCAGATTTTTCTCCTTACTGTGAACGACTTCCAGATTTCTGAATCGAAGAAGGAATCCTTCCTTTTAAAAACATGTTGGGACTTCATTCTGATCTTCTGATAGAATTCCATAAATTCTTCTAACAGTTCCTAAGGACTGTTAATTTAATAAAGTGGATACCTATTTTCCATTTTCGAACAAATTCATTAGTATCGATTATATCAATGTAGATTATTGTACATGTAGAAAACTACTAGTAGATTTGAAGATTTATGGTTTTTCCCTGAAGAATTCTGGAACCTAACTCCTGATGCCTCCCATGAGGTATTGCCGAACTTTCACCGTAATTTTTCGCATAGCCGTAGACCACATTTTCTTGATATTGTCAACAATACTAGATCCTCTTCCATCCTTTTTGAGATTCCGGTTAATAATTGCCCATTACCTTTAAATGGGTCGTAGTTCAGGGCAGTTTGGTGGATTTTGCCGTTTTTCGACTTAATTGATTTTTGTCGGCCGTTTCGGTAGATACGTATAAGTTGTTCTTTAATGTACTCCTTTCTGTAATCCCCGCCGTTGATTGTACGAAAAACTCTTCATGTCACACGTGCAAATCGCTTGCTGTACCAACAACTTCTTCTCGAACTTTTCGGTTCAAATGTACCGTACGTCATCGGTTACTTCCTTGCTCTACATAGCACTGTAAAATTTGGGGGCCTGGAAGTGTACTGGTGTCTGATTTAACGTACATTTCGTCGTCCATCAAAATGCATCGGTTTGGCTCTTTCGGGAGAAGGTTGTACAAGGTTTGTGATCTATTTGTCCATTATGCTTTCTGGGCATTCGTCCTTTTAGGGGCTTTTGGCTTCGGATAAGTTCTGTTGTTACGCTTCTTGATGTTTTGTACAGTTCCCAGATGCCGATGCTTCGATTTTGGCAATTTCGCGAACAGAACACGATTCCTTTAACTTCAAACGATGATCCGCTGCCAATTCCTTTTTTTCGGTCCTCACAGAAACAAAAGCGTTCCCGAAAATGAAAACGGACCGTGAACTAGTTCAAGTTTACGGGATTTTTACCTTTAAACGTGGTTTCCAAATGCTTCTTCTGGATCAGATTTCTTTCGTTATCTTCAGTAAAATGTTCTATGTTACATTTCTACTTAAATTCAATACTTCCCTAGATAGCATTTAGTTTCCCCCACAAAAGTTTAATGGCGTTTCGTTAATTGTCAATTTAGTGTTCTTGTAATTTCGATGACAATCCACTAAGGATGTCTGTCGATATTTCTGCTGAAGTCCATTGAAACTACTTCAGTAGGCTACACTGAAAAACGGCACCTTAACCGACGGAAGCTTTAGGGCTTTTGTACCAATTCACTCAACCAACCTTTTTCTAGCGATCGGTTAGATATTCATTGTATACATGAAATTCTAAAAATAGAGAACATCAAGCAGAATAAGTAAATACCCTTGGCTTTAAGGGTTACCGTTACCGTTTTAAAGAGAACACTCGAAACTTACACCAAAACTTCGATCCGTTCGTTCGTAAACGCATACTTCTCAAATAACATGTTCCTTCAGTGATTCTCAGTGGCTTTGCTACTTACTTACCAGTCATACCGAGGCCGGAGTGGCTTCTGCCGTACACAGAAATTGTCTCCATTCTATTCGGTCCGTTGCTGCTCTTCGCCAGTCTCGCAAAGGGTCCGCAGGTCGCCTTCTTCTTGATCGCTTCACCTTGCTGGTTGCTCGCCTCTTCATGAACCCGTCCAATCGTTATCGAGAGTCACTGCATTCTGTCGACATGAGCTATGGGTGGTTCTCCCAGCAACTGATGCAATTCGTGATTCCTTTCAAAGACAGCAAGGGCGGGTTGGTCCTCCACGAGCAATTTCCATGTTTTGTGGGTGGCCATAGAGGACGGCCGGCCTAATTTATGTATATAGTTTGGGCGCAGTTTGTTCGATCTTACCGTCCTTCAGAGTCCAAAATAGGCACGATTGACAGCCACAAAGCGCCTCTGTTTCCTACTGGTGTCGTTATCGGCGATCACCAATGAGTCTGGCTTTGCTAAAATTTCGTAAAACCGTCTTTGGAAATCCTTCGTGTGAACTTCTGACAGAACTCTTGAGAGTCATCCTTCCAATCTTATTAACTTCGTTCCAGGGTTTGCCAAAATCTTATGTTTCCTACCAACCAATTTTACTGCCTGTATATCTTCCAATGAAATTTGTCATGTACTTGATGGAGATTTCTCCAGCTTTACTAACCTTCGATGGGAAGTTCTCGATGCAACTATTGTTGAACTATTATGATCGTAATTGTGGTCATGCAAACGATGAAACTATATGTCAATGAGGTGCGTCAAAAATTTCACGTACCGAGACTACGCGTGAAAGTTTGATTGATCCGAAAACGCTGTATATGGAACAGAGTTTACAAAGCAAAACATGTGATTCCAAACATGAAACCGTTACCAGCGGTAGATCTTGCGATAAAGCCGTTCGTCTAGCGTGTTTCTGTTGCAACTCCTAGAAGCTTTCCCATGATTTTCTTAGTATCGATTGGTTAGAATCGGTTCATAGGATTCCTTTGGACTTGACAACGTCACTCCCGCAAGATCTTTGTAGAAACCGGCTGCAAATTTTCCTGTGGACTTTCTTAAATTTTCTAATACATTGTATTTCTTCCTAATCATGGTGGTTCTTCGTTAACTCGTAGAAAAAGCTGCCTCTTGTTAAGGATTTGTAATGATCTTTATTTTTAAATTTCTGTACGTTTCCTTCTGACCTGTCCCGAATAGACTGAGCTGCTTTGATCGGGTGATACGAACGCAATCAAACAAATTCTCCAAGCGACTGCAATTGCTGGATTGGGATTGGATTGGATTTCTATATTTGAGAGACTTTCACCCTTTGGCTGCTTCGTCGCTTGAGCTGTAATTGCTTTAACATGCAAGATAACTTCGTATTCCTATGAATAAAGTAAATTTGCAAGACTTGAACTACTTGTAACAAAGTCCCGATGGACAAATTTGTACTGGCAGTGTATCAATGAGATCCGAATTTTGACAACGTTGCAAATGAGCCTAATTAGGCTCTCTCTCTCTCTCTCTCTCTCTCTCTCTCTCTCTCTCTCTCTCTCTCTCTCTCTCTCTCTCTCTCTCTCTTCCTCTTTCCCTCTCTCGGTTTTTAGATACTCTGTCATTTTTGTAATCCTCGAGCTATAAATGTAACTTAATTTTGAGTCGTTTTCCACTCTGTTTCGTCAACAGTGGGTCACTCAAATTTTAGTAAATGTTATTGGGATAGACTAGTCGCTAAATCAAAAACATATGTTGGCTTCAAGTCGATGCTTTTGATTTTCCACTTGTCAAATACCCAAGCAGATTTAATTTGATCCAATTTGAGTGACTCCGCGCTTCACGACAGCAAGTATAAAACGACTCAAAGTTGAGTCGAATGAAGCGGACGTGGATGGGAAGATACAGATCGTCCTGTGGACTTACTACACGGTTCATACTGACTTCGGACAGCTTCGCCAGCGCGCCTCCAACAAAACGGCTTAAAGACTCTGCCTTTCTATTGAACAGATCTTCCACGTGATCTTCTAGCAGATCTTCGCTTAACCCTCTTCCGGATCTTCCAGTAAGCTTTTTCTTGGTCTTCTGGAGAATACCTACAGATCTTTTGTAAATGATCGACCCCATTTGGACTTCATAGACTTCTCAACGCTGTTCAAAGACTGCACATATCTCAAGAGCTCTTCCTGTAGATGTCCATCGAATGTTTTCTAGAAAAGTTCTCCAACTTTGAAATTGTATTCAAATTCATCTAGATCTTGTTAGGAATTCTGAAGGTTCCGTTAGAAATCAGTTTTCAGTTTTCCGAATTCCCACGGTAAAATCTATGTCATAAACCCAAATTCGATCCAAAATGTTCAACTATCAGTTTAACTCAGGCTGAAATTTTCTAAAGCTTGATTCATGTTAGACACATGTACAGCCGCTGAACATAGCTTTAAATTCAGTCGTTTTCCTGAAAATTCAACTACAACTACAACGATGCTCAATCCCAAACAGATATAATCCAATAAGAGCGACTCCACGCTTGACGACAGCTAGGCTGAAACGACTCCAAGTTGAGTCAAACGTCCTGTAGACTTACTCCACAGCTCATACTGACTTTGGACACACACAAAGCTTCGCATGGGCGCCTCTAGCAAAATGTCTAAGAGACTCTTCCTTTGTTTTAACGGAACTTCCCATACTCTTCTAGCTGATCTTCCTTTGGACCTCTTCTGGATCTTCAAGTAAGGTTTGTCTAGACCTTTTTGCAAAATTCCAAATCAAACCATCTATCTGATTCAAGTCGATGTTTTGATTTGTCCATTATCAATCCCTAACAGATTTACTCAAGAGTTAAGTCGCTTAGAACAGTGTGCCATCCACGATATCTTACACATTAGAGGAACATGTTTCATAACTGCGGCACTTTGATGTTCAATTCATACCACATGTGTGGCACTCTGAGGAACACTTATGACAGATGAGCTTATAAAAATGTGAAACCAGCAACCTTGCCAACATGCGTTGCCTGGTTGCCAGGCTCAGTAGAAAATAACAATTTGGGCTGTCAACACATTGGCACCTTCGGCACATTACGGGAACTCCCAGAACATTTCTAGACAAAACCTTCAAAAGGTAGAAATTAACAATTGTAAACAATGACTTAAAACGTAAATTTCCTGGAATTGCCAGGTTGCTAACATCCATATCCACTACCGACGGGAAGGTTATAACTCCCTGCATCTGTTTATGGTGCTATTTTGTTTGTGGGAGCTAGCAGATTCCAGGAAAATACGCTAGAAGTCATTGTTTACAAATATTTCTTTCGGCCTTTTGACTATTTTGTCTAGATTTCAATGCTTGCAGACACACTTCCAAAAAATAGCACAGGAGAAATGTGATTTACTCCAATTTAAGTGACTCCACTTTTGACGAAAGCGAGTCGCAATCGACTCAAAATTGACTTAAATGGAGCAGGCGTGGATGAAGTGACTCGATGCAGATCCTGTTGACTTAATCCACAGTCCATACTCACTTTGGACAGACACAACGCTTCTCAAGATTGCCTCCAACAAAATGTTTTAGGGGTTCTATAGGACTCTGATTAATCAATCATCACGACATCGAATTCTGTCAAAGTCTTCCTACCTTCACAGTCTCGTCGTTGTAACTACCCCCATTTACATAGTTGCCAACTGTATTTATATTCTCAACATTGCTCACATACAGGGTCGAGTAATACTCGTCCCAACAGACTCTGTTTCCGTTCCTAACAAACCTTTCCCACATTCTTCTAGCAGATCGTCTTTTGAACCTCTTCTGGATCTTCTACTTAGCTTTTCCTAAAACTTCTGAAGAATGCCTACTGATCTCATGTGAACGATCGGCTCAATTTCGGCTTGTATGCTTCCTTCAGGGACTTCTGAATGGTGTTCAAGATCTGCACAGATTTCTAGAGTTCTTCCTGTAGACTTACGTCGAATGTTTCTAGATAGTCCAACTTCTAGCAACCTTCAAATTCATCTAGTAGTTTGTGTTAGGAATTCCTTCGGATCATTCAGAAATCTGACTTTAGTTTTACAATACCTGTATCAGTCATAATCGCAAATTCAAACCAAAAAAATGATCACTTATCAGTTTAATTCTGGCTGAAATTTCCTAAGATTCACGGTGCTATAATTACTAGAAAAGGTTAGTCGTTTGCCGGAACATTCAACTACATCCATCTGAATCAAATGGATATTATTAATTTGTCGATTTCTCAATCCCAAACAGGATTTACTCAAATCTGAGTGACTTCACTTTTGACGAAAGCGAGTCTAAAACTAGTCAACGTTTTACTCAAATGGATCGGGCGTGAATGAAGAGACTCGATGCAGATCGTCCTTGTGGGTTATTATTTCACTGTCCATACTGACTTTAGACACAAAGTTTTCTCAAGGACGCCTCTGAAAAACGTCTTAGAGACGTCCATTGTTTTTAACAGAACTTCCTCATGTTCTTCTAGCAGATCTTCCTGTAAACGTCTTCCGTATCTTCCAGTTAGCTTTGCCTAAAACTTCTGGAGAATTCCTACTGATCTCTTGTGAGCGATCGACTCCATTTCGACTTGTAAGTTTCCTTCACGGACTACTAAAGGTTGTTCAAGTGCCTGCACTGTGACACTCTAGAGCTCTTCCTGTAGACTTTCTGAGAATTTTTCTGGAATTTCCAACTTAAAAACTTCCTTCAGATTCGTCTAGATTTGGCTAGGAACTGTTGTCTTGTCTCCAGTTTTTTAATTCCCGCTGCTAAAAATCTTTGTCATAAACTCAGATCAACAGTTGTTACAATTACAATATTACAATGTTGCAGTTGTTTACGAGAGTAAATTGAACTAAAAAATTCATTACTCTTGGTGCGCTCTGACTGAATGATATTTTGAAAATCTCAGATCATATTATACGGTATTGGATTTCTTACTCACCAGAATCCGACGATGATTGCTTCCATGAACTTTCCGACACGAAAAAATCTGATGATGATGCACAAACTTCGGATAAATCATCATAAAGACCAAAACTTTCACCTTCTTTCGACTCCATGTTGTTGTTTTATGGTTATATTTGGTTGGATGCAATTTCATTTTTTCCATAGCCTCCTACGGAGAATTTTTATTCTAGGGCATTTGACAGTTGATTGATTATAAAATGTTGCATCCTTCGTTTTCTTGACAATTCAACAACATCCATCTGATTTAATTTTATACTTCAAGACCAACAATTGAAAAGGGCCTAACTCCAAAATGTAAACAATGAGAATAACGATAATCCAATTGAACGTTACATTCATAAATTCTATTTGGAAATTAAATCAGTTTATCTTGCTTTAATCAAGTTGACGATTGAAGTTTGATGAGATGCATATAATCTTGTAAGAATAAATTATATTAACATCTTTGAATGCCGAAAAACTCGAAAAGAAAAAATAACGCCCAATTCTAGATTGAAAATATCATGGGCCCTTTTTGTTATTCCTCTCAACTGACAGTTTTTTCAATGAGGCCAACGTGTTGAGGCTCTTCTTCACCGAGAAATTATAAGAGTCCTTCGAGATAAGGCACTGTTACAACATCATTTTGTGTTGAGGCCACTGTTTATTTTTTTAAACTTACATTTAAAAAGGCCCTATGAAAAGCTTTCAGTTCATGTCAATCAAGAGGCCTTTGAAATAAAGGCCTCATTATAATAAATGCATGTGCTTGTTATAGGCCCTTTTTATAATTTGAAATATTTTTTTCAACAAAGTTAGGTATACTTTCAAATTTAACTACGGTGTAGGAGATGCTCATGATCTATTGAATAAAACTTAAAACGATTCGTTTACATTTTGGTGTTAGGCCCTTTTCAATTGTTGGTCTTGACTTTTGATTTGTCGACTGCTCAATCGCAATCAGATTTGCACAAATTCAAATGACACTGCTTTTGACGATTCTGAGCCAATTACGAAGCGGCCATGCGGTTTCATATACACCAACAGAGAAGTGAAGAAAGACACCAAAAATACTCCATCTCATCCAACATGCCACACACCGCGCTAACCGACTTCTTTCCCACACCCTCGTCTACTTGCAGGTTTCGAGAACCCAGACTCCGGTGTCGGCATCTACGCTCCCGATGCCGAGTCCTACTCCGTGTTCTCCGATTTGTTCGACCCCATCATCGAGGACTACCACAAGGGCTTCAAGAAGACCGACAAGCACCCAGCCTCGGACTTCGGCGATGTCGACTCGTTCGCCAACGTTGACCCCACCGGCGAGTTCGTCGTGTCGACCCGCGTCCGTTGCGGTCGCTCGATGGAGGGCTACCCTTCAACCCATGCCTGACCGAGGCCCAGTACAAGGAGATGGAATCCAAGGTTTCCTCCACCCTGTCCGGACTGGAAGGTGAACTGAAGGGCAAGTTCTACCCATTGACCGGTATGGACAAGGCCGTCCAGCAGCAGCTGATCGACGATCACTTCCTGTTCAAGGAGGGCGATCGTTTCCTGCAGGCCGCCAACGCTTGCCGTTACTGGCCATCTGGACGTGGTATCTACCACAATGACAACAAGACCTTCCTGGTCTGGTGCAACGAAGAGGATCACCTCCGCATCATCTCCATGCAGATGGGTGGCGATCTGGGCCAGGTCTACCGCCGTCTGGTCACCGCTGTCAACGACATCGAGAAGCGTATCCCATTCTCGCACCACGACCGTCTCGGTTTCTGACCTTCTGCCCAACCAACCTGGGAACCACCATCCGCGCTTCGGTCCACATCAAGGTCCCCAAGCTGGCTAAGGATATGGCCAAGCTGGAATCCATTGCCGACAAATACAACCTGCAGGTCCGTGGAACCCGCGGTGAGCACTCCGAGGCTGAGGGCGGTATCTATGACATCTCCAACAAGCGCCGCATGGGTCTGACTGAATTCCAGGCCGTCAAGGAGATGTACGATGGCATTTCTGAACTCATCAAGATTGAAAAGTCGCTGTAAATCAAAACTCCCCTACTAATCCAACACTAACACAAGCAAAAAATCCAATTGAAAAAGTAAAACGTTGAATAAAAGTAAAAAAAAAAACATTAAAACAAAACTCGTTAAAATTTTGATTATTTTTGAAATGTACACCTTTCACCACACTACTAAAAACCAAAAACAGCATACAGCAAACACACATTCATTTCTTGTAATCCCCCTTTCACACGGGGCGCCTCAGTCAGATCGGATGATCCTCTTGGTCCCTTCCCCCCACACGATACCTCCGCCCTTCTCGATAAGGAAGAAACGAGCTAGTCTCATTGTTTCGGTTCAGCTGAGCTGCCTGGCAGACAATGAAATCATCCATCCTCCTTCATCGCCAACCGCGCGCACGCGAACAGACAGAGTGATCCCGATCTCGCGTCTCCTTCGATTTGCGATCGCGCCCTCGCAAAGCAAACCGACCGAGAACGCCCTCACATACACAGGCACACGTGTTTGCATGTTTCCATAATCTGTAACTTCTTTTGTTTCTTCGTCAATAACTTAATCTTGAGTTTAATCAGCTGTGAGTTATACATTTGTAAGTTGTGCATTATTTTCATAAAATAGTCACTAACCAAGACGAAAAATTAAATAAAAAAAACCCAGAAGATTCAAAACAGTGCTGATGATAGATCGATTCAAGAAAGTTGTGTAGATCGGCAGTTAGGTATGTGTGTTGCTTGTCAACTCAGTATTTTTGCAGTCGTGTCGTCGCACCAGCATGTCGTGACGGTTCTAACGGTACGGGGGGAAACGGGATCCCGACACCCCTCCACCGCCATCATCACACACTTGAGGCCTGGTGCGCCCCACGAGTTCTAGACGAATGAAAAGCAAATAAAGACGCCTGAACTTTCAAATTTACTCATTATTTTAAAAAAATAAAAAAAAATGCCAAAAACATACCGTAGTGTTTAGTTTTTATTTGACCTGAACATCCGAAAGAATTATCTGGTGGGTTTAATGATTTGAAATGATTCTAGAGGCTTTAATGTGCAGTGCGCGATTCTCCACCGGCGAAACAGGGGGTTAAAGCATGGAACGGTAAAAACTTGGTCGATTCAAATAAGACGTAATTTTAAAGTGTTCGGAGAACGTCTAACGACTGCCAGGCAGCCGAAATCAGGAGGAAACCTTTCCATCAGACAAACAGAACGGTAACAAGTTGGGAAAGTTCTACACAAGAACGCAAAGAACAAAGAAACGAGCTGGACTGTCAACATAACAGGTAACAGTGACATCAAATCGAGATGATAAGCAAAACGCGATAGCCAAATGAAGAGCGCGTAAGTTGTACACGAGTTTGTTGATTAAGTTTGATTGCGCCGTAGTGGATGAGATCGCAGCAAGCTCTGACCACGAACGGTTGGGCTTTGGTGAGCTGTCACGTTTTTTCAGTATTTTTTGTGTGATGAAATGTATCCTTATTAGAATCTCAATAATAACCGTCGCGTGTGATAGTGGATGCTGTGTTTATGACCAGAGTCATACCTAAACATCATTAGTGTGTTGAATAGAACTAAAATCCGGTGTAAATGGATTTCGAAAACGAATCGATTGGAAAATCAGAAGCCTAATCAAATAATTTTCTTGTGTTTTGTAGACGATAAACATCAAAAACAAATAAAGATTGATCATTTATATAATAAACTGATCAGTGTGCACTTACTCATGGTTGACCAATTTTTGACCGTTCCACCCTTTAGTTCAGGCCCTACACGTCAGCCGTATAGTCACTAGATTCATAGTCTGGCGGATACAATGACATATAAATTTAAATAAAATAATATGTATTTGTTTACATTTTCAAGTACATTAGGACACTCTTCGTTTGTTATGTACACTGGGGTCATATCAGCAGTATGGTTAGTGTTTTGCTCGTTATAATTTTGTGTACCGAGCGAATGTGTTCCTCCAACACATTGAACTTGCAATTGATGGTTTCTTTACACTCATCAATGCAGGAATGTCTAAAATTTCAAAGCGATAACAATAAAAATAGAAACTTGAATAAATGAAATAATTACACTTAGGGAACGTCCATTAATTACGTCACGCAAAAATTGACTTTTTACAATCCCCCCTCCCCCCCTTGTCACATTTTTTGTATGGACCTTCAAATTTTTTTGTATGGATCGTCACGTTTCCTCAAACCCCCCCTCCCCCCTTACTGCGTGACATAATTAATGGACCTTCCCTTACCGGTTATTTTTTGTAGCTTCCCGAGTCCATAATTTTCTTTAGTTGCTCCATACTAAACTAAAACTAAAACTAAACACTAGAAACGGTACGAAAAAAAAAATTTCTTCCACCATTGTTGATTGAAACGCCTTCAAAAATTTTCAGCCAAAACAAAGAGATAGCCCAACATTCCGATTTGGATAGTTTCCCCTATAGTCACTAGATTCATAGTCTGGCGGATACAATGACGGGAGCCAATTTGAACTGTCACTTGGCGGAGCCAATCGAGCATATCTCGAGTAATTTATGTTAAGGGCCTAAAAGCCATTTGTAAACAATAACTTTAAACGTTGATTTCTCTTGAATCTCAAATCACTCTCGTGAAATGAAAGCAGCATTTGGTAGAAGAATGTTAGTTCTACCATATGGAGTAGCAGGATATGGTGGGATTCTCGTTTTTCTCGATTCGTGAGAAAATTTAAAATTGAGATCCAATTTTAAATTTTGGATACAGGTGCTTCTTGTAGCAGCTATTTCAATGATAGTTTGGATAACGTCGTCTCTTTCCTTTGTCTCAATCCGTAAGAATAACTGCATTTTCGATTTGATTCCGTTTCATGGACAGGGTGCGGCAGAAAATAATGCGAAAATTTGTTCTATTTCTTTCACATCACATTTTCAACTAATTCAAGCAATAATATCAACATTTTTGAGTGCAGTTATCTTTATAAAGTCCTTTTAAACAAATTTATTCACTGTGTCCTCCATTTTTATAAATGATATCTTCGAGCCGACGCCGGAAGCCAGAGCATGCCTTTCGTACGTAGTCCTCCGACATTGACTGCCATGTGCGTGTTATGGTTGACTTCAGGGTTTTCACACTAGGGTGTGATGTTTTGCAGGCTCGTGCTTCAACATATGCCCAAATCGAATAATCCAACGGATTAAGATCTGGACTGCTAGGGGGCCAGAAATCCTTCGGCCAAAACTTCATGTTATCGTTCAACCATTGTTGGGTTCGATTGGACGTGTGACACGACGCTCTATACTGCTGTAGGACAACGTTTTGGTCCTCGGAGAAGTTGGCCTTCACCCAGGGAAGCACTTGGTTCTTTAAAATACCGATTTACACTTCGGTATTGATTTTAACTCTAGCATCAATGAAAACAGGTGGCATTTTCAAACCGTTTGAAATTTTAATTTCACTTTTTCTGGAACGTTCTCCATTTTCTGCGGTGAAATGAACCGGCTATTGGCCACACCATCGATGCTGAAAATGTTTTCGTCGGAGAACAGGATTATCATTTTTTCCTTCTTTAACAAGAAAAGCAATCTCTTGGAACGAGTCACTCGTAGTTCCTTGACCCGGTTCGTAATCAAGTGGCGTTTTACGCTGGCTCTGGAAGATGGATGCAGGTCTTCTTTGATGATTCTCCGCATGGATTTCTCAGAATTATTGGCTTTCTTTGCAAGTTTTCTTATGGAACGCACCGGGTTGCGAGCAATTTTTGCACGGACCGATTTGATCACGTTCGGCGTGCGTGCAAAGCGCGGACGTCCGCTTCCCGGCTTCCGCTGCATAGGATCATCCTGCAGGGACATTTTTATGCGATAAACTGTTGCCTACAACCTTGGTAATCTCTTTCGGCTTCTTCTGTGCGAGCAACAAACTGGTGATCACATCTTTCGCGAACATTTTGACGAATTTGCAATAAAACAAATAGCATGTTTGGATGCAGCACTAGGAAATAAACATAAACAAATACACTTTCGACAGAAATTAGCCACTAGCTACACGAATTAACTCAATACTCAAGTTTGAACATTTTCGCATTATTTTCTGCCACACCCTGTATTGTAACTCAACTACAATTGCTCCAAGTTCTGCTGACATCGTACATACAGCGTGTTTTAGCTTTAAACTGATCTTCCATTTGCTGCTTTCATCGCCATTACACACCAATGCCGCAATAATTATCGTCCTTCGAAGCGTTCGTGTAGATCTTCCTTTAATTGTTGTAGTGTCCGTGGATCTTCCCCAATGCTAGCTGTTTCAGAGATTTTGCAGAAGTACTTCTCTTGGTCCATGTTTGAACGTCCAAATCAGATTCGACACGTATACTTGTCGCACTTGGCTGAACCATTACTGTATGCGTGATCTCGTTGAAGACATGTCGGTAATCCTTAAACACTTCCTCCTGGAAAGTTACTTTGTCCGTTGCTGCATCGTTGTTTGTTTTCAATTCCTTGTAGCTGTGTCCATACTGGGGTCACGTATTGTGCGTGCCTTACTATTTCCTTAGCTGCTGTTAATTTCCCCCGAAAATTTAAGGGACGCTGACTAGCTAAAGCACATAATGTATTAATAGGTGTAGTCTGTATACGAATGGTGAATGTTGAACTTCGTCTCATCGTATAGGTTCATTGTTAATAACAATCTTTGCCTATTTAAGATGCGATTAACAGACCCTGGGGTCTTCACATTAGGCCGGGCCGTGTCCGGGCCGGAGCCAAAAAGCTTTTATTTCACGGTCGGTATATTTTCTACACTTCACACTGTACCGGGGCTGTTTTGGGATTCTATGTTGCAGATTGAACGCACACATCAATAGAGCTCAGTTATTATTTGTTTTTCTGTATAGATCAATAATCCCTTTTAGTCGAAAAGTCGGTAATAATTGTTTGTAATGCAATATTTGCAAATTCTTCAGCCAGATTTGTTAGAAAACGAATACCACTTGATACACTTGTCGATAAAGTCGATTTTTTCAAATCACTAATAATCTGCACTTAATAATTAAGGGACCATTCTTGAACCCTGTAGATTTTTCTAACTCTACGATACACACAAAATTTCAAAAATATGTATGAGAAAAATATTAACGAAACGGTAGGACGGTCTGATGTTTTTAAAAATGAGTCAATATGGTTTATTAACAGGCCACAAATAGAATATCCGACCGCCGCTTTTTTCTTTTCAAACTTTGTGTGAAACTTGACAAGCCATTTTTAGAACTCATTATTTCACAATTCACGTGAAGCTCAGGCGTAAGTTTCTGGCGATCAGAAATGTCAATAAAATTCGTTTGTGACTGAAAAGGTAAAAACAAAGATGAATGCTTAGATCAAGCAACAAATGAATGATAATACCTATTCCAACTATTTTTCATTCTATCGATGACATATGGCTTGGCTTATTTCATATAAACAAGTTAGAAATTTAGAAATCAAAATCCATGAGTAAAAATCATATGGCTGCGAGATGGCTCAAAAATGTCAAGAAACCTCATGATAGTTCGTTTCGTCCCGTGGTGGTGAAATGGACAGTTTGTTTCATTGTCGCATGACAACCGTGAGATTTACCAGAGCTGGTCAAGTCAATTGAAATACCTTGGGATTCTAATTCAACAGAAATTAACTTATATCAATCACCTTTAATGTATTAAAGCTATATGAAATAAATATATAGAAAATTAATATTTAACAAATCCGTTTAAATTAACAATCAACTTTTAATATTTAACCCTTATGTGTTCGACAAAAAAAAAACACCTTTAAGTGATCGAAAGGGTACCCGGGTACCCACCGAATTCAAATGGTTATAACTCTGCCTATTAGGGACTGATTTTTGTTCTTTTGCACCGTTAGGTTCCAAAACTAATTGGCTTTTAGGACATAATCAGCAATGACCGTTTGAATTCATCTGGTTCCCGTAAATCCGGGTTACCGGGGCTGTGGTCCGGTACGGAGGCACTATTTGAAAACTTCTAATAAATTTCCGTGAATGGAAGCCAAAATTTTTGGTATAATTCCTAGAAACTATCTTAATTCCATTGTGGGCTACTTGCCGACAATTTTCCTGCAACGGCCATTCTGTAACACGTTCTCGTAGGGCCTAGAGTGGCCATGAACATATTTCAAAAGAAACCCTGGCCATATGAGCATCAAAATTCATGAAATTTCTCCAGTAGGATATTTTTCAACGTTTTGAAGCTATCTGATGATTTTTCATCGGACCGGTCAATCCGGAACAGGTTCCCGTGAGGCCTAGAGTGGCCATGAATATTTTCAGTTGAAAACCCTGGCAATATTGCTATCAAAATTAATGAAATTTCTCCAGTAGGATGTTTCTCAACGATTAGTGGCAATCAGATGATTTGGACCTGTGAATCCGGAACAGATTCCCGTGGGGCGTCGAGTGGTCATGAACATTTTCAGTAGAAAAATCCTGGCAATATGGGGATCAAAATTCATGTAATTTTCCAGTAGGATATTTCTCAACGTTTTGAGGCCATCTGATGATTTGTCCTCGGACCTGTTTCTCCGGAACAGGTTTCCGTTTCTCTTCAATTGGCCATGTTCATGTTTTGAAGGAAACTCTGGCAATATGGGCTTCAAAATTTCTGAAATTTAATCAGAAAACTATTCCACAACGTTGTGTGGCCGTCTAATAATTTGTCCTCGGAACGGTCATCTCAAAACAGGTTACCGTGAGGCCTCGATAAAACTGGCCACAAAACGTTGAGAAATATCCTATATTTCATGAATTTTGATAACTACATTGTCAAGGTTTCCTTTAAAAATGTTCATGACCACTCGAGACCCCACGGGAACCTGTTCCGGATTCACAAGTCCAAGGATAAATCATCAGATAGCCACAAAAGGTTGAGAAATAGCCTACTGGAGAAGTTTCATGAATGCTGATACCCATATTGCCCGGCTTTCTTCCTAAATATGTTCATGGCCACTCTAGGCCTCACGAGAACCTGTTACAGAAGGACCGTTCCAGGAACAAGTTGGCATATGGCCCACAATAGGATAAAAATAGTTTCTAGGAATTATTCCAAACATTCTGACATACATTCCTGCAAATTCAATAGATGTTCCGATATTGTGACTCTGTACCGGAACACAGCACAGGTAACCCGAATTTGCGGGAACCAGATGCAATCAAATGGTCATTGCTGGTAATATCCTTAAAGCGAATGGAACCTAACGGTTTGGAAAGTTTTGGAACCTAACGGTGTCAAAACAATAAAAATCGGTCAATAAAAGCCAGAGTTATAATAATTTTAATTTGGTGGGTACCCGGGTACCCTGTCGATCACTTAAGGGGTTAAAAAAATCGAAGTCTCCCCCTTCGGCCCCCCTTACTACTATACGAAATGTTTGTATGCAAAAAATTGCCTTCCAACTATTTTCAAGATGTCACTGAGTTTCAGATTCCTGGTTTAAAAAAAAGTATGAAAATACGTCATGTAAAACATGAAAAGTTACCCGGGTACCCGGTCGATCACATAAGGGTGAAATAAATTTCTAGATTGGCCTTGCTTTATGTTGGCAAGTCGTTGCCTAGCAAGAAAAAAACACTTCGAGGGATTCAGAGCAAAATTCTGAAAATAATTTTGAAGCAGCCTCCCTAACATTATTGTTAAGGTACCCTGAATTTCGAATATTGAGACTTTAAAACAAATAAAAAAAAATCGATTAATAATTTCAGGCAAAAAGTCATAGTTCGACAAGATTTAGTCATAGTCTTTAGTTTCTTCATTATGAATGACACCCATGTTTGGAAAACTTGTTAATATGTTCTGAGCCGCTAATGCAAGAACAATGTAAAAACACTTAAAATTATCTTAACCATAGGTAACTCATCATAGGTAACTCATCATAGATTTGTGATCTGTATCTGTATCATACACTTTTGATCGGCTATTTATCAGTTTAAGTCACGGCTTAGCACATTTGAATCGTTAATTTGATAAAAATGCCGTATTTATAGAAATAATTCCTTAAAAATTCCTTCCTTCCTGCATCGTTAACTATTGTGCTACCACTTACCATATTACGTTTTAAAAGGTGTATGCTCTTTGCCACTGGTAGGAAAAAATGGTGGATTTACCGCAACTATACGAACAATAATTATGAAATACTGCAACTAAGGAAACAATATTCATGGAGAAGCGTTTTGAGTAAAAGAGTAAATTCAATTGCACGCAAAATAAAACGTAGTTATACCATAGACTAACTCTAAGACCAGTAGGTCCCATACAAAAACGATTTTTTTCTTGGCTCAGTCAGTACTAGAACATCGTCCCAAGCTCGGTCCCAAGCTTGATAATGCCCCCCTAATAATGAACTCACATGAACACACTCTCAAATATTCTGTCAAAATAACACAGCAAATCAAAACAAAGGCGCAAATATGTATAACAAGGTGCTGGCTTCAAGGTGTAATTCGGACCAAGGGGTTCTACAACAGTGAACCAATTTCAAATCGCTAGTTGCATATTGATTGTTGGTTATACCAACCAAAATACGGAATTATTTCAAATAAAATTTTGGTTTAATTATGGACCAATAAAACTGGTGAACTGATTCAACAAAACTCTTTAGTTGAAATAAAACTTCATGCTTTATAGAATTAAACATCGTGTTTTATTGTTCTGAACAAAATGTTTTATTGAATCAACTAAACGCATTTGTTGAAATAATAAACAACAATGAAGTAATTCAACAAATCCTTTGAATGGAAACAAAATTGCATGCTTTATAGAATTGAATCAACAATCAATATGCAACTAGCGATTTGAAATTGGTTCACTGTTGTAGAACCCCTTGGTCCGAATTACACCTTGAAGCCAGCACCTTGTTATACATATTTGCGCCTTTGTTTTGATTTGCTGTGTTATTTTGACAGAGTATTTGAGAGTGTGTTCATGTGAGTTCATTATAAGGGGTGTATTATTGAGCTTGGGACCGAGCTTGGGACGATGTTCTAGTACTGACTGAGCCAAGAAAAAAATCGTTTTTGTATGGGACCTACTGGTCTTAGAGTTAGTCTATGATTGAATGTCGTATTTTATTGTTCTAAACAAAATGTTTTCTTTAACCAACTAAACGCATTTGTTAAAATGCCAAACATTGATGGACTAATACAACAAAACCATTGAATTGAAATAAAACTTCATGATTGGTTGAACTAAAAGTCGTGTTTTATTGATTTGCTTATTGATATTTATTTATTTTTGTTCATCATAATCTATTATAATATCTTTTATTAATAATACGCTAGCCTCTCAGTTTTACAACTATTAATCAGGTTCCTATCGTGTAGCCTAAAGCAACGACTTTAAAGCTAGTTCGAATGAATTAATGTTGGTTTCGTCTTGATTTCTGTATGTTTTCCTTTCCATTGTGGTATTACGTAGATTAGCAGGCTTTTCCCTGGTTCGTTCCATCTTTTCACGGTGATCTATGAATTGAAGCAAATAGAAACTTTGGTTTGAATACCAACAAAATATTTTGTTGATTCAAAGCAGAGTGATTTCTTTGCGTGTGGAAAATGAATGTGTTTCTCGAAAAAAACCAAGGACAATTGTTACTAGTTTATTTATTGATTTTCTGCGAGTGTAGTTTATTTGGTTTAAAATAACTACAATAAATTAGCTCTCACACTATTGGGCCATTTTCCCTAAATAAAGTTTGAATACAGAATAAGTCCTACTGTTTCACGTAGACAGCCTTGATCGAGTCTTCTGATAACATGAATAAAATTAGTTTGGTCCAATCTATGAAGTATATTCTTCAAAAATGGTGTTCCCGACAATGACAATTTGCGCTTACTAAGCTTATCATTTTAAATACAACAAATTTAAAACGCAAACCGCAGACAGACGTTCAAGCTCGAACAAAAGAATTCAAATTTGTTGTGTAAAATTTCATCTTGCACAGTAGCGCCGCCTTGTGAACTAATTGCTACATTAAAACTAACAGTTTGACTGGCAACCCATTTTTCCCTTACCAATCAAAACAAATCTGTGGCGCCATCTATTAGCTTATTGCTACTTGATATCTCGAGGGACGCCATGTTTTTACACAGCTTAATGAGATGAAGTCGAACGTCTGTCTGCGCGCAAACCAAATTAGCTCGAAACACCAAACTACTATTCTACTTTCTGTCAATACGTATTATTCGCGCTTGTGCGATGCGCTCACAACTACATGTAAATCAAAGCACATGCTGCCAGCCGTGCTGAGACCGAGCCGTCAAAAATATCGTTGCCAAGAAATATTTTTTACCAGCCCGGTCGAACACCGGTAAGACCACGGCCACGGCCCGGTTGGTTAATGTGAACGGTTGCATACAGCACTCATACATTGAATTCGTAGCATAACTCGGCCGTCACCCGACCGGGCTTCGGCCCGGCCTAATGTGAATAGCCCTTTCTTCAGTGTCGAGTGCTCGGCCAAACCATGTTTTGAAGGCGATACATTGAAATTTGAAATTTACTGCAAAACCCCAATTTTCATAGTCCATCCGGAAGACTCCGATCAGTTTACGCCATTCCTCACGATTGTTCTTCGTGAGCGATAATGTTTTTCGGATAATGTTCAAAGTTTCGGATTTTTATCATACAACGCACAAAACACAGAGCTCAAATGATGAAAGTTTCCCAAAAAAAGCTCCGAAACGATAAATATTTGCCGATATTCTCACGTCTCTTTTTCATTTCGAGAGAAAGAGAGAACTGATCGTTTCTCCCAAAACGCAACCAATGTTGTTTATGTTTTCGTCTAGCTGTCAGTCAATGCTCTCTGTTTCATCAAAGGGGGGATAGTGCGTGTGTTGGAGATGCAAATGCGAGTGGGAGTAATGTTTTTTTTTTCTATGCTGCTACTTTGCTCTCATCTCGAGCCGTACGGGTCCGTCTCTGTGTGCGATTCAATTTATGCTCAATCGGGAGTGTTTCGCGACGGCCAGAAGACGACGGTACTGCTTCAGGAGGAAAAAGTGCCAGCAAGAGTGTTGACGTTAAAGGTGAAAAAACGGAGAAGAACCTTCTATTTGGGATTATATCTGACTGCAATATGTTGATTTCGGTGGAAAATGTGGTATCCGGCTGGAAGTGTGAATAAACTCTCCGCCAGGGCTCGGTCTATGTTCGGGAGACATATTCTGGAACTGTAGATACGTGGTTCCCGTTAACCGTTCTCGTCCGATGAGCAGGGAGTGTACGCGTTCCGAGTGAAAAAAAAAGACCCAACGAAGCAACACAATGGCAGGTGATTTCGCTGGCTGTACGGCTCGCAAGAAGAACCGAGCCCAATCGATCGAGTACAACCCGGCCAAGCTGGATAGTGGCGAAACTTCGAAGCAACAGACAAATCCGCTGACCACCCGGAGCGGGTTGCGGGTGTACAAGATTGTGATTCTGGGCGACGGTGGAGTAGGGAAGTCA
Source organism: Aedes japonicus (assembly GCA_034211315.2). Taxonomy (NCBI): domain Eukaryota; kingdom Metazoa; phylum Arthropoda; class Insecta; order Diptera; family Culicidae; genus Aedes; species Aedes japonicus. The sequence goes on from JASCZW010008980.1 coordinate 27,505, forward strand.
GGTAGGTGTGAAAGGCCATTGCGCTATCGCCGATGATGGGTGGGGGTGGGGTTTTTTTTCCGCACTATCATAAGGTGGAATGGGCAACGCTCCGGTTGGGATGACGTACCTAACTGGAAATATGACGCTTATCGCGCAAATTGAGAAAGTGTCTCTTGCTGGAGAGATATTGGAGATTGTACTCACAATGTTGTCATTTCTGGTTGTACCGTACCGTGATGCGGTACCTGAAGTTCGACTCAAGGTTGAGCGGAAGGAAGTTGCGGGAATAAGCGAGATTGAGAGAACGAGCATTTACGCACAACGTAGTGATATGACGATAGCAAAAGTGGGCCTAGGGGATAATAGATGAATGTCATTGAAGGGTCGGGAGAGTGGAACAGACGACAACAGGCTTTTTACGCCTACGCAATTGCAGTCGTTTGTAGAGAGATTAGGTTTCCAGGATCCCCTAGGCAGTTGTAGGTGATTATCTGCAATGTCGATTCTTCACATTGTTTCCGCCGTAAAAGGGTGGGTGGTGGTGGTTGGGATTTGTATTGAACATACCTGAAATTATTCATCTATGATGTGATTAAACCTTTTTATCATTCAGTAAAATTCATCTACTTTCCATACTATGTCCTCGCTGTTGAAGTTCTAGAAAAAAAGAAAGAAGGATTTTTTTGTGATGGATTTTTGACTGTGACATTCCAGTTCTCTTGTGGGTAGTCTTCTGCGAGCTCTTACCAGCATGTTTAATCCGAATGCTCAACAAACATTTGTTGTTTTATCATCCAAACAATCTTGAGATACTCTTCTTGTGAAACTCTTTTATATCTTCCAGTGTCCTTTTTTATGTGAATTACTACTTCATATATTTTTTCCTATCTTTTATACTGCCGTTATACACATAATTGTTCCATTTTCAATGGGATTGCCTATATATATGGGACAGTTATGCTTTTAACGGCAGTATATCTCTCTCACAAACTTACCTTGCTATTTCAAATTGATAAATCTCGATTGTTAGTGAATGAACATCGAATCGAACTCCTTCAGATTGCTCACATCAAGTGAGCATACCAACTGATGTGATAAAATTTTCAATATCTAGTACAGATGCTAACTTATATCAATTCTAAATTTTGAGATAATGGCTGCCGTTGAGAATGTTTCAGCGTAAGCCCTTAAAAGTCTTCTAAAGACGGATATTGCAATGAGTTGGCTCTACTAACTCAGTTTTCTCCGGGAAGAATTCGATACCCAGCTTTACAGTTCAGGTAGACAAATTGTTTAGGGTATCCTGCAGGTTGTTCGCCCCTGGTCCTACAATTGAAACAACGGCGTCATCCGCATGCTGTCTTAGCGTGCAATTTTCCGTGAGGCAGCTATCGATGTTTCTGACATAAACATTATAAAAAAGGGGGCTTAAATAAAATCCTTTTATTTACTGAGCAGATTTTGCTTCTGAATTGCTAGACATTTTTTGTGATTTTTTTCAAGATCTTCTAAAGTAATTTTTTTTTTCTTTTTTGTGGATTTCATTCAGATATTACCAAGCAATTTCTGCAGATCCTTGCTGTAGACTTCTTTTATGTTCACTCGACTAATTCAATATTCCTTAAAACACTTTCTCGTCTTGAATGAACGTAAAACGTCTACATCACACGTACAGTTTGAAGATACGTGAATACAAGTAAGCTAAAAAAAACTATTGGGGGAAAAGGTCCACACGATGATGGATCGATCAAATAGAAGGCGACCTGCGGGCACTTCGCAGACTGTGAGGCTGGCAAAGTCTAGCCATGGTCCGAATAGAATCGAGTCAATTTCTGTATACAGCAAAGGCCATCCCAGCCTTGGTCTGATTGATAGATGTATAGCGGAGGTAGACGCCAATGAACGTTCATGTCTGGTTGTCCGAACCCGGTCAGTCAATCTGTTAACTTGTGCCCTCCCGCGTCTGAATTCCGATTCTCACCTCCACCTGCTGCGTGGTGAGAGGGTTAAGGTGTGGCCAAGTTAGAATTGCAACATAGACTATTGCGCATATTTCGGATGTACATTAACAAAATAGTATTCTGTTTTAACTGAAATGTTCGACGTTATGTGAACTTTAAAAGGAAAACACAAAAAAAATAATCATCTCGATTTCTAAGAAATTTGCGGACTTTTCCCGGAATACGTTTCACCAACCGGCGCACATTATTCTCATCCATCGTTCTGGCAATCTTATTCCACTTGGTTCGCAATTTATTGATGCTTTTGACGACACTGCCATTCACCTTCAGCTTCCTTTTCATAATAGCCCAAAATCTCTCTATCGGTCTGAGCTGGGGACAGTTTGGTGGGTTGAGTTATTTCGGTATAAACCGAATCCCGTTGGTTTCATACTACTGTAGCACTGTTTTACTGTAATAACAGCTTGCAAGATCTGGCCAAAACATGTCAGGTTCATTGTGGGGTCTGATGAATGGCAATATTCGCTATAAGAATTAAATGTCTTATCAGCGATGAAAACCTCGGTCTTCCTACCGCAACTACAAATACCTTGCCAAATCATGTGCAAATTTATCTGCAAACACAAACATGAATTTGGAAGGAACATCTCCCCGAGCCGAAGCCGAAAAGGATCGCAGCAAGCCGTGCTTGGAAACTGACGTGTTTTGTTTTTGCTGCGTCCTGTTCGCCCAAAATAAAATCAAAAATATATTCGTAATTCAACCTAAATGAACGGTGAAATCATAAAATCTCCCCGTGTTTTGTGTAAGATGTAGTGAATATAATCGATTCCTTTCAAAAATTGTGATGTGTTTTTTGCCTGTGATTGTCATTGTATTGCATTTGTTCGCGAAGTACTAATTGCATTGGGGCTGTTCGAAAAGGATGATGTGAATATATTGGCCAAATAGCGGAGTGCTACTTCTGTAGAGACATAAATGCATCCTTAAGCATCACAGGAAAGCCGTCCAAATGAAGACTGAACATCAGCAATAATATCCGGTGAGATCTTTCTGAATTTGAACGATACTGCTAAATACGTGTCATCCTCAAAACAATAAGATTTGATGTTGGAAGTGTATGCACAGTACCTATATCCAGTTGATGTTTGTACTGTGTTTATGCGGGGCTTGTTGTTAGTGAAAGTGACCTCGGAATGGACGTAAGTAACCAGGCATTCTGAAATGAGTCACTGGAACCCAACAGAGCTATCACCTTCCAACAATCCTTTATAATCCTGATCCACTCGATCCACTAACCGCTCATTCAACCAGCGCCGAGAGTGAAATCGGAGACCAATTGATGCCTCCGTCCAAGCTGACGATGCTTTCTTTAATATTAGCTTGGCGAATAATGTCCTCGATGAATTGTGACTTCCAACCCTGGTCCCATCGGGTGGCTTGATCAAGACTTGGCGTTTGGGTTCAGCCACAGCACCAGCGTTTGTATCCATTTCGGGAAGAAGAATTTGTCCAAAATGGATGCCATATGAATTGTTGAAATAAGCTCTCTCCATTCTCAAACTTTGTTCAAGGTTTCTGAAACAATAAATAAGTTAGCATTTAACCATCCACCCTTGTTTGATAGGACCGACCCAAGTGTTGCTGCATGGGATTGATCGCCAGTTTGGTCAGACGCAGTTCCAGCTTGGTTATTGTGAGGAACACTTGCAAATCTTCTTCGGCCATCACGTCCATGGAGTAATCGTCGCCCTTGCTGATCAATCCTCCGAATTCCATGCCTTTAAGGCCTTGCTGAGCTTCTCTCGTATCGTAGGATAGATGCTTACTTCCATTTTGAGCCAAGTATTCCAGCCCACGGTTGAATCCAGATGTGTATGGGAATGGTGTCCGTCAGTGGATCCCAATCTCCAACGGCGTTAGTCAATTTGTTCATGACAATTTGTTCTAAGACGTTGTCTAAAATCCACGACGGTAACAACTGTGCCCAGGCGTCCAGAAAGGCAATTGGTTGATGCAGTCTTGGATCCCAAGTAGTGGCAGCAAATCGGGTACTTGGAACAACACCGGACCAAAAAAGACCAGAACAGGGATCCGACATACTACGCTTTTCAGTGTCAGAAGATCCAAAAATCGATCGCCAACGTTTGAATAAATCCAGATATAGAGTCGAATTTTATGAAAGGAATGAATTCTTTAAGTCGAGCCGCTATCAACGGTGTAACTACGCCTGGATCCAAGTCCGCCAATCCAAATTCACTATATTCTGAAGCGAATCCACACAGTATTCAAACTGATAAAAATTCGTTCGCATTATTCTAAAGCAACGATACCACTCTCGGGCTCGACGAGAGCTCTCACCAAATCTAAAGCTCCTTTTAACGTGTGGATGTAGGCTTCCTCCAATTGAGTAATTTTTATCAGGTTCACTTCTCCAGCATTGGCGGAGCTAGACAATTAGTCTGGAGGGGGCCTACCCAAAGATTTTTTTCGTGTATAGGAGTATTGAAAAGAGCGATGAAAGTAGCGTAATTGTTTGGGACATGTTATTTTTATTGAAGAATCAGAACAGATTCAATCGAATAATTAGGTATATTCTGCGTCTCGATGAGTCGAGACGCCTTCAGAGAATCGAGTGTAGTGAATATATACCTCGTGTGGTTCCGTGTGGATCAAATGGAGAATATAGTCACCTTATTCGATTCTCTTGAGGCGTCTCAACTCATCCGAGGTGGAGAATTGATCTGAATCTATTTAGAGTCAAGTTTAAACTAAAAAATCTTAAAACTACAAAGAACAACATTGAATCAATGAACATTTTAAATTTGTATATAAATTTGGATTGGTTTGGATTACGCGATTTAACTTTCTTCAAAATTGTGTCGGTTGATACTGATTCCTTCATAACTCCGAAAATTTATAAGTTATATCTAGCTAAATTTTTAAAGAGAGTTCAACATATTTGAATGAGAATTCCAAGGATTATTTCATCAAAAACCTACTGAGAACTTCACGGCAGCTCGAAAGAAACATCCATGGGTAATTTGAGGTTAAACTTAAGAATTGACATTAATAGTATTCCAGAGCATCGAAATTTCAGTTAATTTTTCGAATTTTTTTGAAGATATGGAAAAAGGATGTAAACAACTTTAGTATAGGTGAAATTAACAAATGCATCTACCGTTTTGAGCTGTGTCAAATTTAGAAATTTTCAAGTATAGTCTTCAAAATGGCGTCAAATTCGCCATGTTGGAAGGTTTCTTTTAAATGTTTTTAAAATATTCTAAGATTTTGGATCAGATGTAATTTTGAAAACTATGTTTCAAAATTTATAAACTCAACACAGTTTAAATTCAGGTTACTGCTGAGCTACTGTCAAAATTTCAGCAAAATCCATCTTTTGAGTGCTGACATAGAAAATGTCAAATATGGCAATTTTGTATGAAAAACTGTAGATGTATTTAATATTTTCGCCACCAATAACCCAAAATAGCCAACACCAATAACGCCAAAAAGGAAGATTTTGAGTGAATATTAAATCCTTCAAAGAAACCTTAAGAATAAATATTAGACAACGGATATAAGAAATGTGAAAGGAATTTTGATAATATTTTCAAGGAAATATTGACAAGCGTTTTAAAAAAAATTATCGGAACTCTGTCTCTACTAAGTGACTGCAGATGGGAACACACTGTTTTTACAAGCGGTATATTTCGGATATTTACCTTTGAATTTAATTCATATGGTTTGATTCATAGAAAATCAAATTATTTTTTTCTAGTCTGTTGGACTAGTCCTGCATTGCGGCATCATTTAATTAAAATATTAGAAAAAAATAGAAAAAAAATAGTTTCAACAGGTTTACAATATTTTCAATAAGAGTGAGCCTCACGTGCGGCAAGATTTCCCCCCATATTAATAAATAACATTTTTCAAAAATATCGAGAAAATTGCTAAATTTCAAAACTTTGATAAAATTTGTTAGCACCAAATTCAGGGAATTTAAATACATAAAATATCATGAACAATAATCTTTATTTCATTTCATTCCTGGCTGGATCCTTTTCCAACATTCCCCATTACTAGGACGAATACCATTTGAGGTAAGAAATATTTTGTCTTCGTATTTTATAAAAGATGTAGAATTTCCCATGTCATAGTATCCATCCTTGCAATATGGCACCCAATAACTTTGAATCAATTTCTAATTAAAGATGTCTAAGTAGACTATTATATTATTATATTTAACACTTCCTGGAAACGACGTTCAGAATACTGTCTATGTTGACAGTGCTGAAGTCTCCTTCAGAAATGACTTCTAAATTACTATATGCATTTCATCAATACTGTGTTGTGAATAGTTCAATTATTACAATTACCTTTTGGGGATGACACACAGGTCCATAATGCAGTCTATGTCGACAACTAGTGGTACTGAATTCAACCCCAATAAATATGATTACAGAAATTGATCTGATTATATGTTAACCTTACTTCTAAAACCAAATTTTTGAAAATATTATCGTTAATGAATAAACTTCAATCGCCATATTTTGCTGATTTGCATTCGTTAGTTTCGAAACTTCCTCTCAATCTGGGGAACCTATACTCTACTTAATTTTTCGTACAAGAGAAAATAATATCTTGAATTTAAAATGCACCTTTAAACAAAACTCATTATTGTAAAACCATCTTGAATAATAAAATTAAAATACTTTCATAGAAAAATGTTTCAAATCTTATGTTTCAACTTAACAGGCTCTGAGTTTTACTATCACTATTATTTTAGTTATGAGTCTTGAAGTTTTAATATTATTGAAATTTAAAATAAGATGGGAATAACTTTTCAAAGACCTACTAAGTGAACAAAAAAAAAGTAAATGGAATTAATAAATCAACTTTTTATAAAAAACACCGCGATACTAGTTTTGTGCAAATGCCTGCTAGTGCATTCCTAAGTGGGCCCTCTACGTTCTAATTTCGATGTTGATTTGGTAAACTCTTGTACCCCGAACGATGTCTAGGTTCATAGGCGTAGCCAGGGAGAGCGTAGGTGGGGGCGACTGCCTCCCTGACTATGCAATCAAATTTAGCCTTTGTGAAATAGATTCGGAAACGCAACCATCTCCTGAAAAAAATAGTAATTCCTGGAAATGGCGTCTGGAAAATTACCGCTGGGAAATTATCTCTAGGAAATTATCTCTGGAAAATAGCCTCTGAAAAATGGACTTTGAGAAATAGCATCTAGAAAATACGGGAAAGCAATAATTTCAAGAAAAAAAAATAAAGACAACAATCAACTCACGAAAATGGCGTCTTTTAAATGGGCTTTAAAAAATGATTTCAGAAAAATAATTATTTCCCGAAAACAAGAAGAACACATACCTACTCTGGAAAATTGGTCAATCCGGAAAATGACCTCTGGGAAATTGTTGTTTGTGTGGGGTTAGACCCCTGGAAAATGATTCCAGGAAAGAATTTTCCGAAAAAAACAAGGACAGAGATCCGTATTGGAAAATAATTCATTCCGGGAAGTGGCCTCTAGAAAATGGCCTCTGGAAAATGCTTCTGGTGGCCTCTGGTTGCCAAATCCTGGCTACGGTCTAGATAATGTCTAGTTATGATATGTGCCGACTGAGGATATTTATCATCCTACACACTTAGATTTTTTTTACAGAAATCTATAAAGTTTTACCGAATTCTCAACAGCTAAACGTTCGGTAATCCGATTTCGCGGATTGCGGTAACATTTTACAGATATCTGAAATTTTTACCGAAATCCGTAACCGAACGTTCAGCTGTTGAGAATTCGGTAAAACTTTACAGGTTTCTGTAAAAAAATCTAAGTGTGTAAATCAATACATTATTGAGTTATAAACTACATTTATCCTTTTATGGGCTGGCTTATATCAGATTATCATGTCGTTTGTTATTAAACACCACAAAAAAAAAAATACCTGCTTGTACAGACAGACGCAAACTCTCGAGCAATATGGATGTAATGTTCATATATTTGAGTTCTCTAACTATGGTTTTTATCGATATACCAACTTTACATCCTAAACGGTACAGTGGAGTAAGTGAAAAGTGTGGAGAAGAGGGTATACGCACTTTACTTCTTTAGAAATGGTTACTGGTTCAAACTGTTTCTGAAGGAAGTAAAGTACAAAAACAACTTAAAATGGGAAAAAAATCGTACGATTCCGTAGATATTATGAATAGTGTTTCATTTCAAATTAGAAATATATTAGGGAAAATCCTGAAGAGGGCCTACAGAATTATGGAGAGGGCCTGGCCCCCTAGGCACCCCCAGTAGTTACGCCAATGTTCTCCAGTTCCAATTTCTCTTCACGATCTTTTGCTACGCACTTCTGCTTGTTAATAGAAATAATGTCTTGTACTCCACGATCAGATTTAAATTATGCATCTACTCCGGGAGCGCAAAGTTAGCGGTTTCCTTTGTTGCTTTCGAATCATACAGATCTTCGTCGACAACCTTAGCTGGGCCCAAAGCATGATAACCACTTAGCACCCTTCTTCCAGGACCAATCATATCAATAATTTTAACATTACTCAGTTCGAATTTTTTATCGAAAGGAGTATACGTCATTTTTTCCTTTTTAATTACGTTCTCTAGGCCCTTGTAAAGAGAGCTAACTCTCTTTGTGTTTGTCCTTCCTCCACTGCTGGTCGAGATCTTTGTCCTTATTTTCCTTCTTCGTTTTCTGATCCATCACAACCGTTTTCTTCTCCTGCGTAAATCCTGCCATCGACCGAAAGTCATTTGCCTTTACGGCCACTTCCGACTCCGATTCGAAACTGATCCCACTCGGAGCACCTCCAAACCGTGCTCGGCCCGCATCGTCTTCGTCATCTTTTTCAGGCCTGTTGAATTCCTCCGGCAACGAACCCTATCGGAGCGATATAATCCTTAGGTTTCTTTCCCATACGAACACGAACGCGCCGGGAAGTACATTCTTCAGCGTCTTCATCGTCGGAATCTTCGTCCACCCAGATGCCGTAAATTTGCTGTTGCTTGGTTGGCCGTCGGTTGCGCTGGTTCAGGTTGTGTTCGTTGTCCAAGTCGTAATCGATTATCTCAAAGCGCTCGTACTCTTTGTTGACCTTTGCCAAATTTTTTTTTTCGCTTATTTTATTTTCCGTCGGCCTGTTTCCTCACATGGTGACAATCACCGACGCCAGGGAGACGACTACACCACCTGGACCCTAACTAACGACTCATGACTATGAACCGGGACCAACGGCTTTCCTTCCCTTCCGAAGGAAGACGTGACCAAGATTTTTTCGCTTCAGAAAAACCACCGACGTCGGCTGGGATTGAACCCACTGGGGTGCCTGTAACAGTCACGCTTACCACTACACCACCGACGCCGGCTTGCCAAAAGTTGATTTATTATCTACCGTAAGTGCGCTATATTTTGCGCATTTAAGAAATTATAAATTTGATATCATTATGGAAGAGGCCTAGAAAGAGTTACACGATTCTTGTCTTGCTCTTATTACGTTGTGTCAAGTCTATTAAAAGAGCGCAATGCAGTACACCTCGTAACTGATCAGAAATTTATTAAAAAAATAATTTCTGGATTGATGTATGTGTTCCTAATTATGTGCACTAAAATTAAGATATTCCAAATTTTGCGCACTTGTGTTCCTAATTTTGCGCACCATAATAAACTAATAAATACTTATGCAAACATTGAAACAATTTGTGTGGTATAGTTTTAGCAGTATAAATGAATTTTGGTAGTGAAGTAGGGTAAGTCTACTAATTTGCGACCTAGCTATAAATCGATTTATGTTTAAAAAGTGATAGTTAGTAAATTTTTCATTTGTGTTTCTCAGAGACTTCTATTCATTTGTGAACACATCAGTATTATGTGGAATTTTCCATGGATTTTTGATTGTTGACAAGATATCGGTTTCCGGTTTATCTTTGCCTTATAAGGTTGAATATCGGGTAAACGGAACGCTTTTTCAAAAACATCCTCTTCAACAGCATTGGTGTTCTGTCCCGCGGTTGCATGTGAACAACTTGTAGTGGCTTCTTTTTCAGCAATAGCATTTTCTGATGGGCTCAGATTGTTCAAGCAATTGTTAGGTTACATAAAAAAAAACTGCACGTTGATCAACTGTAACAAATGAAAAATCTTTTTAGTATCATGCAATATATATAAATGGTTTGTTTGATTAGCTTACCAGGCAATTTTGATTCACCAAATCTGTCTTCAACGGAATGGCACCCTGTCGAACTAAGATAACACGAGTGACCATTTGCACGGCTTTGGACAAATTATCCGAAGAATACCGCATATACTATCCCTCGGAAGCCAACATGATGAACTGTAAATAATAAAGAACATGGTGAAAAAATGGATGCCATATTTTGCGCATCAAATTACGCAAATTTTCTGATAAAGTGTTACACAAACAGCAGAAATGTTTTGTGATGAAGGTAGTACATACCTGTTTTCCTCATTTGGTAGTGATTTCAGCTTTTTAAACTGTTTATCTGGTAATAAAATCTCTTGTGATAATTGACACTTTTCACTACAACTGGCTACACTGTATCGTCACGTCTTTCTCGCGGTCCGCGTTTTTCCGTATTTTTCGTTGTATTTCGTCGGTGTTTTGCTCCGGAGTCTACTGATGGGTTTCCCAAAAGTTACCCAGAGTGCCTTTCCAATGGAGTATGGACCAATACTGTCCACTCCAGAGTGCTAGAGCCGGTTTTGTCCGACCGTATTCGCCAACGTCGCCTGCCGCCGATTATCAGTGCTACCAATCGATGCTTTCCTACAAGAAAAAAAATCCTATTAGACTTGCCAATGCCGGGGCTCATAAAAGAACAATTCGAAATTCTAAGAAATTTAACCGAGCTACTCAAGGCCCGTTTGCAACCAACCACCGCAAGGCCCCTGTTGTATCGATTTCGGTCATTCTTGCCGCGAATTTGTCCCGTTAGTGTATGTACCACCGTACAAACATCGATCAACTGAGTAGAGAAGTGCCTGTTGCAGTGCTAATATGCCTGAAGACCTATGTCGTGCATGTAACCATAAAAACCCTCCTGCCACCGGTAGACGGAAAGCCAAATCCGCGAAAAACAAAACGAAGACGGTGAACTGGATCTGCTGTGACGGCTGTTCTCTATGGTTCCACACGTGCTGTGTCCGTATCAACGAAGCAATTTTACCAGCTCTATCGCAGTTCTGGTACTTTTGTGCTGACTGCTGCGCTTTTGGCAACATTATCCCAAAACAACCGTCGCCTCAAACGTCCTCGCCCGACGATCTAGAACAAATCACCCAAAACATTGCAGATCTAACCTGAAAATTGAACTCGACTGTCTTCGATCGACCAACAAGAAACTTATCGATCGTCTCCAAAGTCGCCTACAGGAAGTCAGCGGAGCAGAAGAGAGGTGTACTGTTCAACGGAAAGCACTAGACGACATTGAGCGCAAGATTGAAATCATCGAATCTGGGGCCAAACTTGCCGGAACTTGTTCGCAAAACATCAATAACTTCAGAATAGCGATAAATAAAGTCCCATGCCGACCTGGAGAAAGCGTCCCCGATGTCGTGAGTAAAATTTTCGGCTTCCTTGGCATCTCCAATCTAGTGTCACACGTTGTCAAGTGTTTCCGTCTACCCGTCAAAGCTTCTATCTGGTACGCTCACCCCTACCATCATCGTCATCTTCGACGATAGCGAAACTCGCGATACAGTCCTTCGCCAATACTTCAGAAGGTACAAAGATGTCAAATTGCGCCAAATTTTCGCCGACCTTCCACTAGACTACCGATTTACTCTCAACGAACTTCTCCCAGTTGCAACCTTCCGAATACGCAACCTAGCACTGAGGCTGAAACACAAAAAGCTGCTGCAGTCCGTGTTCATCCGTAACGGTTCAGTTTCCATTCGTCTACCAAATCAACGTCGCTACACTCCCGTGAAAGACATCAAACATCTCCTCGAACTCACCAAACCAGAAGGCGACAATAACGACTCGTCAGTGTTCTTTGACGCAGTAGGAACGGATTCTTCTTTCGTTTCGACATCCTAACGCACCAGCAGACAGCCAACTAAACATCTCACACCAAAATGTCTAGGGTCAACAACACCAACCTCCGTATCGGACACCTTAACGTCCGAAGTTTGGAACGCCACATTGATGGAGTCAAAGTATTACTCGACCGTCCGCAATATCACTTCTTTGCCGTAACGGAAACAATGCTACGACCGTCATCTCTTGTTGGCCCCATAAGAGTTCCTGGATATAATTTTATCCGATACTCTCTCACATGTGGGCGTAGAAGATCGTTTGGTGGGGTTGGACTGTATGTTCAGAGAGGAATCAAAGCAACGCCAATATTGAAGTCCACTACCGTACCGGGAGAGTCCAACACTACCAGACTAGAATTTATTGCAGTGCAAGCTAAAATCAACAACCACAGCATCTGCGTTGTTGTTGTGTATAATCCATCCGGATCAAACTCGTTATTTGCTCAGCAATACGAAAAACTTCTTTTAGATCTACACGAATTCAATTTCGATAGGATCTATCTGGTTGGCGACTACAACATAAATGTTGCTGCTAACCGCCCCTGCGGCAACGCAGCGGCTCTGACACAAATTCACACCTTCTTCAATTTCACGGTCCTACCAACTGGTGCCACACGCATCACCGAACAGAGTGCCACCACTATCGACCTACTCGTGACTGACTCCCCTACCTCGATCCGTAAGTCGAAATCTCTTTACGGGTGCTCTATCTCTGATCACGAAGTCGTATACCTGATCGCTGATATACGAGTGCCCCGTGCAACGCCCCAAACAGTGAGAGTTCGAAACATGCGAAGCATCGATGTCGTCCGGCTTCAAGCAGACTTTCAAGCAGCTGATCTTCAAGAAATCTACAACACGGACGATGTCAACCGCAAGGTTGATATTACAACAGCAAAATTACAATCCCTCCTCGAAGTACATGCCCCGGAAAGGGTAATTCAAGTCCGTGACAAACGAACTCCATGGATTACACGAGACATCGAACAAGCCATCGTAGTACGGGACCTTGCCTACTCGCTGTACGTTCGTAATCCCAATCGTACCAGAGGAAATATCCAGTGGCAAGAATACGAGCGTAACCGCGATAGAGTGAAATCGCTGATCTTCAATGCCAAAAAGCAGTATGCTGACCGAAATTTCTCACACGAGCTTCCAGCCAAACAGCTGTGGAGCAACTTGCGAAGAGAAGGAGTTCATAACAACGCAAAGAAGAACATCCCTTCTCACGACTGCGATGCCCATCAGCTTAACCAGTTTTTTACTCAAGGACATCTGTCGCTACAAAACAGTCGTAAAACAATTCCACCATCTCCAAATACTGCTCCTGTCAACGTCGAAGAAGAATTCAGTTTCCATCCCACCAATATCGGAGAAGTAGCCAGAAAGTTGTTCGAGATTAAATCTAACGCTACTGGATGTGATAGTCTACCAATTTCTTTCGTGGAAATGCTGAGTCCTTCCGTACTCCCTTTGCTGAATCATGTCTTCAATGCAATCATCGCAGCGAAAACCTTTCCATCCTCCTGGAAAAATGCAGTTGTAACGCCGATCCCCAAATCGTCAAATGCAGCGGCTCCCAAAGATTTTCGTCCAATAAGCGTCCTTCCAGCGATCTCGAAGATTTTGGAAAAAGTTCTGCTTGCGCAGATATCGGACCATCTCGACACTAACCCACATCTGATGTCCACTCATCAATCAGGATACCGCCGCGGCTTTAGCGCTACCTCCGCACTTGTAGAAGTCATGCACAACATCTACGCCAATCTTGACAATCAACACTGCACCGTTATGGTGCTCGTCGACCTCTCTCTAGCGTTCAACAGCGTCAAACATCGAATACTGTAGAGGAAATTGTGTCAAGAGTTCGGATTTTCCATCGCGGCCTGTGATCTCATTTCGTCATTTCTCGAACACCGTAGCCAAGTCGTCAAGCTTGGTGATTCCACGTCCACGGAACTGCAGCTGAAAGATGGAACTCCACAAGGTTCCTGTTTGAGTGCCTTGCTATTTAGCCTTTTCATCAATAGTCTACCGAATACGCTCAAATGCAAGTACCAGCTATACGCAGACGACCTCCAGGTCTATATATCTGGACCTGTGGATCAGATGGAGAGACTAGTCGATTACATCAACCAAGACTTGAAGTCAATCGAAAACTGGACCACACTAAACTTGCTAACGCCGAACCCTAAAAAATCCCAAGCCATCGTATTTAGCAAAGAAGCACTTGCCCCACAAAACGATATCGTCTTCTGCGGTGAAACCATCCAGCTCACCGATAAAGTAACCAATCTAGGACTCGTCATGGACAAGAAGCTCAACTGGGCCCCCCAAGTCAACGAAGTGGTTAGGAAAGTCTACGGCACCCTCCGAACTTTTCGAAGGTTCCAGAATGTACTCTCGCTGCCCACAAGGAAAAAACTTGTCCAAGCTGTCATCGTACCTCTGTACACATACTGTGATATTGTGTACTATCCAAGGCTGACAGCAGCGCTGAAACAGCAACTACATCGTAGTTTCAAGGCAGCCATACGTTTTGTTTACGGCCTACGCAGACGTGACACCACAGCAGATGTTCGTCATACGATTATGGGCAGAGAACTCCACGAAAACGTTAATCTGCGCATTTGCTGCTTCTTACGGCGCGGTTACCATCGTGAATTACCTGCGTACTTACTTCAACACCTTCAACCGGGAATCAACAACCGAGCAAAATCCTTCGTCTTACCACATCATTCAACCTCGGGCGGAAAGAGTGTACTCATCAGTGGTGCATCCACCTGGAACCATCTGCCTTTAGCCGTCAGACAACAACCAACTGCAACAACATTCAAGAAAGCCTACCAAGAACTGCACTAAATATGTCGAACGTTTGTCAATAACTATAACTATAGCTTCCCTAATCAAACTTTCCCTGTTAACTTCCTTGACCTGAGCTAAAGTTTTTGTAACTAACAGGCTGCCGTTTAAATAAACTACAATTACAATTACAATTACTTGTCTTAGCACATACGCTAACAGGGCGGACAATTTGATGATTTCGAAGTGCGCAAAACTGTTTACGAACCGCGGTTTTAGGTATGAGCATTTTTTCTCATAATGTATCCCATTAATCGAAAGTCAACACAATTAACTAGCTATTCGTGTCGAAAGTCAATCTAAAAAATGCAGCAAATCATAGTTACAGCACGAAATATACATAACTGCGCAAAATATGGCGGACTTACTGTAGTTTTTTTTTCTGACGTTTCATTGTATAAACAAAGTGTCGCCGTGTTACCCGAAAAATCTTTCCATTTTACGGTGAAACCTCGTTTACTGAGTTGCCAAAACGCCGCATATTTGTTTCACATGGTTATATTCACCATAAAATGTGGAAATTGGAGCTTTCAAAAATTTGTTACTAAATGAGGAGTGCTTTTAAAAAAAAAGTTATTAACGCTTACGTTATAAGAAGTTCATTGCTTTTAAAGGAAAAATATGAAAAATGGGGGTTTGGACTGACGCGAAAGGTCTATTGTTACTTTCGACCTTTTGACGATTTTGTCTAGATTTGCTCTTCCGGAACCCAAACTGGGTATTTGATAGCAAATTATTCAATTCGACTCAGTGATTGAGCCTCCGAAGGATTATTTTCTCCAACAATTTCAATTATTGTAAGTTTTTTAACATTTAACTCGTTCGCGATTAATAATTTCCACATCACATTGATTGATTAAGTATTGAATAAAAATATTGAAACTAAATGAGTTTTGTTTTCTACCTCATTGGAAATGAACTGAAAATCTGCCAGCAGAGAAAGTCAACTCGTTGCCAAAGCATACTTCGATTGTCACATATAACGAAAATTTAGATTGAACTAAAGACGAACGCTTTCATCTTGTATGAATTTGATTGAAAATAAGCATGAATTTTCGCATAAACTGTCGATATGGAATCAAAATTCTTCATCTCTGAAAAATGTAGAAAACTGCTCTTAAGCAACTCATTTCTCAAAACAGAAAAGTTATGAACGGCCATAAATTCCTCATTCATAAACTTCGCATTTTGATCCTTTTCATGAGACGTCAACGGAATATAAAGAGGCCACCGATAGAAGCGTGAAATGAAAAACACCTGGCCGTTGGCAAATAAAATCGACCTTCTCCATACACAATAAACAACTACGCGTATGCAGATGAAAGGAGAAAGATATGGAAAATCAATATCAGCTCTAAATAATGATGATGATGGCGATGGTGATGAATTATTTGTTATTGGTTCGGTGACCGTTTCCATTTTTTTTATTTCTATCCAAAAATATACCGGTTGCGTCAATCGGGTTGATTTCGCCTGATCGATTCTAACCTCGATTCTTTCTTTCAATTTGCAGCCGTCACGCTCCAGTTCGTAAGTCACAGCTTCCTGGACTACCACGACCCGACGATCGAGGACTCGTACCAACAGCAGGCGGTCATCGACGGCGAGGCAGCCCTGTTGGACATTCTCGACACTGCCGGCCAGGTCGAGTTCACAGCAATGCGGGATCAGTACATGCGATGCGGCGAGGGATTCATCATTTGCTACTCCGTGACCGATCGCCACAGCTTTCAGGAGGCGTCCGAGTATCGGAAACTGATTGCCCGGGTTCGGCTCACCGAGGACATACCGTTGGTGCTGGTTGCCAACAAGCTGGACCTGCAGTCACAACGAAAGGTGGAGAGTTGAGGTTTGACCTAGCGGGTTGAGGAATAACCGCTTTTTCGCTTCTTTCCTAGGTTTCAACCGAGGAAGGCAAAACGTTGGCGAAACAGTTCGGATGTCCGTTCTACGAAACATCGGCCGCTCTGCGGCACTACATTGATGAAGCGTTCTTCTCACTGGTTCGTGAGATTCGGAGGAAGGAAGAGCAGAGGGTAAGTGACGATCGGTTGACATTCGAGGAATAATTCAATGTTTTATCTTGCTTTCAGGACCTCAACGGTGGTTCCAGTTCCGAGAAGCTTCACACTCGACGGCGCAGCCGCTGGTGGCGGTTGCGCTCGATTTTTGCCTTGGTATTCCGACGGCGCCGAAATACGATCGGTAACTAATAGTAATCACACGACACCGTAAGTACACGAGCTACCAAAAATCTACTGAAATGCACAAATGTGTGGCAGATTTCCGCAGAAATCGAAAATCAACGCAGCAATGGAACCCGCTTGAAAAGGAATTGAAAATTTACTTATCAATAGAGCGCATCATACATACATACACGTCTGTAGAGAATTTGTGTTCCAAGTCGGCCGGAGCTGCGGACACGCCAAGCGACCAAAAATTTAAATCAACATTTTTCAGAACTTGTGCTAAGGAACCAGAAGTTGTTGAATATTTCGAATAAGCTTTAGGAGAAAAAAATAACACATCGAGAAAGTAAATCAAAACAAACAAAAATCCAATGTTAAGCCAGTGGGTTGTGTGTGTGTGTGCGGTAGGAATTAAGGTTACACCAGAAAAGAACATCGAGTCAGGCAGTTCCTGGCCGTTCGTTAGATTTCATTTAGTGTCGTTATTAGCGGCTGGATTGGGGGCCGACGATTGTATCATACCATTTTTACTCGATGTAGTTACACACATACAGACACACATACACACATAGCCACGTTGTTAAAAGTTAGGAAGCGTAGGATTAGCTGCCCTGAAAAGTCCCCTTTGTTGTGGCGTTCATTTTATTAAGCTTTTGAAAAAGGATTTCGTAGAACGAAAGTTTACCAAGCTGGACTAAACCAAAAGAGTGGAAGAATAATATACATATTTAGGAGTTACAAGAATCTACTAATTTCACAACAGTATTTACATGCATTTATTTATTTGTTAGCAGTAACGATCTTTACAATTGTCTAATCTGTGATTTCCCATGGTTTAATCTAATTTTGAGTTTAGTTTCCTTTGACTAGTCTTGTTTTGGATTTATTCAAGCACAAAAGCAACTTTTCCATTCAGTATTGGCGCGTAGGCATATAGGTAATCCCGACAGTCGAGTATTAAAACAGGGTTCCAACATTGAAACGTAGATTTATTACCAAAAAAAATATCAAACAACCGATCCTGAAGATAGAAACACAATGCATCATTGCTGCTCGCTTCCACGTGATAACAAACAACTACCGGAAATATAGAGACCAGGAAGCGTGTGTTTTCACCCTCGAAATAAAACACAAACAATTCTGCTGTGTAGTTCCCTTATATCAGAAAAATAGGATCTTGTAGAAAATTCTGCTTTATATATAGTGTGTAGTATAGTTCCTAGTGCAACTTAGACATAGACAACTGACGTGCAGAATTGCTATCTATGTTCAACGAAACGAACCTTCCGTACCGTTTGCAAATGAACTGCTATTCATATGAAACAGCTTTGATTTGATTCTAGGATTGCAAAGCGATGATCTCGATTATCATGTACCTATCCTGCAAATAGCGGTAGAAAAGCTTCCAATTTTGGTGCGTTCACTTCGTGTTGAATAGTGTCGGAATGGTCACAAAGGAAAAATAGAGAACTCGGATCGGGGGAAGGAAAAACACACGTGTTAACTTCTAGCAAGAGAAACACATGAATGTTTTTTGTTTACTTCCGGAAATACAAAGGAATGACAGCTAGGCTGTTTCTCTACATCAATGATGTTGTCTCTAGAACGATTATGTTGTGGCCGCTCGGAGCGCTCAACACTCCTCCTCAACTTCAGTCGACTTCACTCCGATGGCCGTCCGAAGTTCCCGAAGTTTCACCGCCGCTAGCGGTTTCGTCAAGATGTCCGCTTCCATCCGATCAGTCAGACAGTACTGGATCGACACAACACCGCTCGCCTCAAGGTCCTTGACAAAACAGTATTTGATGTCAATGTGCTTTGATCTGCGTGAAGTTCTGTCCGTAGCTGAAAGAGCAATGCAGCTCTGGTTATCCTCACGCACCAAAACGGGATACTTAACGTATATGACCAGATCAGCCATCAGCTTTCGTAGCCACTGCAACTCCTGGAGACAATCAGCCAAGGCGATATACTCGGCTTCGGTACTCGACAACGCCACGCCCGTTTGCTTCCTGCAGCACCATTCGATGAGCCCACCACCGAACTTGAATAAGAATCCAGTATTGGATTTCCGATCCGACACTTCGCCGGATTCCAGCGGTTGGTGTTCGTCAGCGCCCAGAAACATCTCATAGCCGATCGTCCCCTTCAAACAACGAAGTATCTTCTTGGCCTCAATCCAATCGGCCTTCGTTGGTGTTGATACACGATATACAATAAAGCACCAATTAATCTTTGGTACAGGTCCTTCTCGCCAAGCTCAGCATTCTCCTCCTGCTATTGTTGTAGGTAGCCACTCGACATCGGTACCTTCGACGTGTTAGCCTATTCCATACCAAATCGTACGAGAGTTTTGCTGATGTACGACTTTTGGTTAAGCACGAAACCACCAGCTTTCTTGCGTACATGAGTCCTAGTAAACACGTAGGATCTGCCAGCTCGGTGATTTTCAAATTCTGCCTCAAAACATTCAGCAGCGCACGCTATTCCTGGTCGCTGCTACAGGCGACGACCAAGTCGTCTACGTACAACAGCACGTACACGTAGTGACCGCTGATCTGCTTCGAATAAAGGCAGAGATCCGCCTTCGACTGCTGAAACCCGGCATCCTTCAGAACAGCTTCTATCTTCAGGTTCCATACATAGACAGTCTGTTTCAGTCCGCATAAGCTCCGCTTGAGAAGGCAAACTGCTTTAGGATCGCCGCTCTCGTAACCAGGAGGCTGCCTCATAAAGATCTCCTGCAACTCGCCGGAGAGGTAAGCCGTCTTGACGTGGACGTGCCTTGTTAACATCTTATTCACCAGCGTTAGAACCGTTAGGAAGGTGGTTTGCCTCACCACCGGTGCAAAGATCTAGAAATATACGCTCCCGTATGTCTTGCAAATCCTTGAGCAACGAGCCTGGCTTTGAAACGCACAACGTTCCCGGTGGCATCCGCCTTACGCTTAAACACCCATTTAGACCCAATCGCTCTCCGATCGGGGGGTAGCTTGACCAGCTCCCACGTGCCGTTTTCTCGCAAGGACTCCATTTCTTCTGCCATTGGCGCTTTCCACATTTTACTCTTAGGACTCGCAATTGCTTCTGCATAGCTTCGCGGTTCGTCTACCACAGCAAGACCAATCGTTTCTCGGAACCTTTCCGGTGGGACGCCGATGTTTGACCTAGCAGACCGACGTATTTCAACCGGAACGTATCTCCTCCTGAACCGAAACATCTTCCAGCTCCTCCTGAACCAAGGCATCATCAAATCCCAGAAAGCCCAAGGCATCATCAAATCCAAAATACTCATCATCCGAATCGACATCCTGCTCGGATTGTGCGGAACGATTTCCCAAACGCACCATCACTGCTTCATCAACATCGGCTTCACGGGTGGGACCGTCCTTAACCTCCAACGTTTCTTCGTCGGCATCGCTGCCAGTATCACTGGCGGCTTTATGGGTAGGGCCATGCTGCACTTCTTTCGTCTGTGTCTCTTCATCCAGCTCCACAAACCGCACATCCCGGCTCACAACAATTCTTCCGGTACGCACATCCAGCGGGCGGTATGCCTTATGTTCAGAAGAGTAAACCACAAAGGTGAGTTTTTCAGCTTTTATCTCGAACTTCTTCCGCTTCTAAGGTGGAATCCACGCGTAGGCTGTACACCCGAAAACCTTCATACCCTTTAGGTCCGGCTTCCGCCCGAACCATAGCTCGAAAGGAGTTTTATCGACAGCTCTGGGCGGTGCCCTGTTGTGTATGTAAGCAACAGTGTTCACTGCCTCTGCCCAAAAATGCCGTGGCAATCCAGCGTCCAGTAACATACATAAGCCCATTTCATTGAGCGTTCGATTTTTTTCGCTCTGACACCTCATTCTGTTGGGGAAATACCCAGCGGTAAACTCGGGTTTGATTCCCTCGTCAGCATAAAATTTACGAAGATTATTACTGGTGTACTCACCTCCTCTGTCCGAGGGTATGGCCTTTGGCTTCTAACCTAGATGGTTCTGGGCAAATCCGACGTATTCCCGAATCTTGGCGTCGACCTCGGTACCTACTGTGGTCGTCCGTCATGGTCATATAATACTTGCAGCACCCAGGGTTACAGTCATCGGGCCGCACACATCACTTTGTACTATATCGAGCACCTCCTTTGAAGTTTTCTCGGCCACCTGCGAAAACGACGGTCTTGCCATCTTCGCCTTCATGCAGCACTCGCATGTCACCCTGATTCCACAATCACGAACAGATATTCCAGATACCAGGTTCTTACGCGCCATTTCTTTCAGAGCTTCAGGATTCCGGTGACCAAGCCGTCAATGCCACGTATGCTGACATTCCTTGGTATGACGCCTACTATTCACCAGCATCGACCGACCGGGTAGATTTAACAAATATAGTCCACGGACTTTGTCAGCCATCGCGACCGTACAACAACTTGCATGATTCCTCGCCAAATTCTGCACACACGCCTTTGTTCGACAGTTTTGCCACCGACACGAGATTGCATTCGAGCTCCGGAGTAAAAATTACGTCCGTCAACGTTACCGAAACGTTTTCACCACTATCGTTCACGCACTGGATCGTACAGTCCCCGATGCCTTCCGTACGAAGCAGTTTTCCATCCGCCGCGGAAATAATGGGCCGCACACTTGTGTCCAACCGAGCAATTCGAAGTTCAATTCATGTAGTTTTGCAATTGTTTTGATTGACTTGTGGCATGGTGTGATGTCTTGGTGATAACTCAAGGAATCCTGTTATCGCAATGGTGAGGTTAAATGTCGTAGATGGCGCTCATTAAAAAATGGTTTTTGGAGTTAGACAGCCGCACCAATACGGTAATATCGGTAAATTGTTACCCAGTTTGACAACTCGACACCGCACCGGTAGTTGCTAAGGGCATCTTCATCGGTGATCTATTTTTGAAACAACTTTATGCATGATTTGTATCGGCAAAACTTGAATAGAACCAGCTAAAATAGACCAACTTGACAAATTTTTCGCAAACATTTTGGGATGGGTTGGTTTGACCAAATAATTTTTCCTGCCAGTAACCAGAGGAATACTTGCTCTTTTGTTTGACTGAAGGTTTAACAACTTCTCAGAAATGCTATTTAGTTAACAGAAATTCCACCAACTTATTAAAGGTTACGACAAACTTCCCAGATTTTATTTTCAATTTCTCGTAAATTATTCAAATATTTGTGATATTCTGCTTTTTATCATGAAACTGGGAGTCCAAATAACTTCTTGGAAGCTCAATCTGCTTTTCAAAGTTCTGGAAATTTCCAGATTTTTTTTTTCTATTCCAGGGATGATCAGGAAACTTTTGAATGTTCAAATAAGTTTCCAGAAACGTTGAGAGTTTTTCGGTAATTCAATGGACTTCTCTAACGGTATACCAGTTCACTTCTCGAAAGAGAGCGAACAAGCTTCATGGTTATCTTGAAACTTCCAAAAAGTTGACTCAACTTCCAAGAAGCTTAATCAACTTCTGTCAAGTTCATTATACTTCCACCCATTCTTCATAGGTATCCCGAACTTCATAGTAAGTCAGAAAATAATTTTAAAAGAGTTCGTTCAGCTTCTAGAAACTTATATAAGTTCTGACCAATTTATGTAACTGCCAAGAAGTGCATTAGATTGTCTTACAGCTGTTGAATATGCAATTGAATAATATAATATTTACAAACGATTCCTGAAAAAATTAAAGATTTTTCGAACTTTTCGTCCACGAAATACGGATAGGGGGGATTTCTCCCCTTGCCTATCCTGCAGCCTTGATAAAACACCAGACCGTTCTGCACGAGAGCCGAACTTGACTGCAAACACACCACCAAGTGGTTGTAATTCACCACTTTAGTGTCGTGCTTACAGATGAAGCCGCAACGCAATTGACGCGACACGAGTGTACACGCTCGTGTATTGCTTTTGCCACCGTGATTGATTTTTGGAAAAATACACGAGCCGAGTGGCTACGATCATAAGCAAGCTCTCAATATACACCCAGTATGACACTGGTTGCCACGGAAAGAGCAATGCTCGTCGGATGATTCTAAAAATTTGATAAT
Source organism: Aedes japonicus (assembly GCA_034211315.2). NCBI lineage: Eukaryota > Metazoa > Arthropoda > Insecta > Diptera > Culicidae > Aedes > Aedes japonicus. The sequence continues at coordinate 50,643 of JASCZW010008980.1, forward strand.
TGGCTTATTGGTTTGCTTTCTTGGCTGTTGGGTGACGGGCGCATAAGTTGATTGGATTTGACATGCACGGCTCGGTTAGAAAGAAAATAAATAAAGCACGCGCGTATTCTGCAATCGGATACAATCGGAAACACTCGGCTGTGGTGTTTGCCGAAGCATCAGTCACGGTGTCCGAAGCCAAACCACGAGCACTGAAATTGGTCTTGTACTCACGGTGTTGGGTGTTAGTCTGGAAGCACGGAGTCAAAGAGGCGAATATAATGCACGCGCTAGCGTGGTGCAAAGTAGCTCGGCGTGCAGTGTAGTGTTTGGACATGGCTGCTATCCTGCATGGGGTAGTATGACAAAGGGTTATGTGCCTGATCGGATACTACCGTTCAAATACTCTCCGCTCGTTTTCAATCTTGTATCTTTCAATTTCAAAGCCCGCGTTGCCCTATACGGAACTATCAATACACTTTCTCTTCGTGTCTATTCGTTCTAGCAATAAAATTACTGTCCACTCCTAGCGCTTCGCATGGAGATGAGAAATTATCTGCTTCTGCAAACTTCATCAAAGATCGTTACTTCTGCGCTAGGGAGAATACAAAAAAAAAAATAATCAAAATGAATCAAAACAAGTTGAAAGGTCAAAACAATATCTTCATCTGGGCGACTGGAGTATTTAAGATTTCTTTTGAAAGTGTTTTTGCTAATTCGACGTATATTGTTAGAAGTTATGAAAAAAAATAGTGTATCAAAACCCCGCATCAAGAGAACAAGGCTTGGATGGATGTGTCGCAAGATCCAATCATTGGGACAAACCAAAAAGCCGAATATCTGTATGGAGTAAGTTCATAGAAATTTGTGCAGAGAACGGTTCAGCTCTCCCGGAACAGCGCCTTGCAACTGGCATCAAAGGAAGATGGCATTCGATCAGCAAATCAGCAAGTTTGCCGAATGTGTGTTAAGTTCCCACCAGCAGAGCCGTGTCTCTCCGGAGGACAACCTGAAGAAAGCGTTAACGCTGTATGCTGCCAGAGAACAATGTCCATTTCTTCTGATGCACTGCAATCGGATCCTGGTGTCTGCTTCAAAGTGGCAAAGTCTAAAAAATATTGAGGAATTAAAACAAAACAAAAATATAACCAAGAAGGCTGGTTCCGTAAACGTCAAATGGCTTTACATTGCTCGAAATGTTTAACGAAGTAGACCGGTGCAAGAATAAAGTTGACTCCTATTTTATTACATTTTTATCAACGACCGGTGCGAAAGTGGGTAGCTAAATCAAAATAGGAACGCTCTCCGTCATAAAAAATTTACCCAGATACGAACCTGCCGGTGGGGATGGTCTAAGCAAAGTAATTGGTGATAAAAAGATAAGAAAATCGACGATGTTTAACCGCACTTACTTGGATTCCACAATACCATACGCATCCAAAAATACCGTGGCCATAACCTTTCCAGCTCACTATTGTGCTTTCAACGCTTTGGAAGGAGTTCGCCAGTTGATGTCCACTGAGATGACGATCGATTTGATTCCGTAGTGAGGTGATTCCGGTTTGTTTAACGTTTAACATAGTCAAACACTGCTCCGGATCATCAACACGTTGTTGTTTTTGGTTAACAGTGAGCAAACGCGGCACCCAATTTGAACAAAGCTTTCTCATGGACGAATATTGATACAATATAAGGCCAGCACGGTCGTTTGATATGTTTACCATGTCAGCCAACTCACGCAACATCAGTTTTCGATAATTCAAAACGATTTTGTGGATTTGATTAAATGTTTTCTGGTGCTACCGCTTTATTTGGACGCTCTCTGCCTTTTGCATAATCGGTGTCTCTACGACCATGTTTGAAGTCAGCAAACCAACGTTCAGTTGTCGGTATTGAAGGATCAGAGTCTCCATAAAACTTTTCCAACCATTGCTTCGCTTGAACGATATTTTTTACATCTGCCCTCCCAGACAACCAAAATGCACGTATATTGAAAGTTGTTTTTATGATATACAAACGTATAAAGGGTGATACGGTCAAAATTTGGTCAAGGGAAAACGCGTGTAAATCGGTGAAATCTTTTATTTAAAAATCAAATTAAATTTCTTTTTCAAGTTCAATTAGTATAAAATTCAGGAAAAATATTCAGTTAGGCTTCCGCTTTTCCAAATCCGAATTGCCGGGCCTTACGCTTGACCCCTGCCATCAGATTTTGTACAGCCACCTTGTCCACCTTCTTCGCCGCAGAAAGCCAGTTTGCCTTGAACTGCTGCTCGTCCTTAGCAGTTTTTTTGGTCTTCTTTAGGTTCCGCTTGACAATAGCCCAGTATTTCTCAATTGGGCGGAGCTCTGGCGTGTTGGGAGGGTTCTTGTCCTGGGAACCACCTGCACGTTGTTGGCGGCGTACCACTCCATGGCCTTTTTACCGTAATGGCAAGATGCCAAATCCGGCCAAAACAGTACGGACCAACCGTGTTTCTTCAGGAAAGGCAGCAGACGTTTATTCAAACACTCTTTCACGTAAATTTCTTGGTTGACAGTCCCGAAGCTATGAAAATGCTGCTTTTCAGCCACAGGTACAGATGGCTTGCCAAACCAGATATTTCTTTGCGAACTTTGACAGTTTCGTGTGCTTGAAAATATCTGCTACCTTTCCCCTTCCTTTGCCGTATAAAACTCCTGTCCCGGAAGCTGCTTGTAGTCGGCTTTGACGTAGGTTTCGTCGTCCATTACCACGCAGTCAAACTTCGTCAGCATCGTCGTGTACAGCCTCCGGGATCGCGCTTTGGCCGTCGTATTTTGTTTATCATCGCGATTTGGAGTCACTACCTTCTTGTAAGTCGATAGTCCGGCTCGTTTTTTGCTCGATGCACGGTTGTAGACGATACACCCAGCTTATTTGCGGCATCTCGGAGAGATAGGTTAGGGTTTCGCTTGAAACTACCGGCAACTCTCTTTGTCGTCTCAGCGGCTTCCGGTTTTCGATTTCCCCGATCCAGACTTCCTGGCTGTCGACAAACGTTCCTCAAACACTTTAATTACATTTGTAACGGTTGATTTGGCAACTTTTAGCGATTTTGCCAACTTTGCGTGCGAGTAGCTCGGATTTTCGCGATGCGCGAGCAAAATTTTGATACGCTGCTCTTCTTGCTTGGACGGCATTTTGACAACTGAAGAGTGAATTCCAAAATCAAAATAGGAGCAACATTCTACACACACACACACCTTCAAAATGAGGGGTATTCAGGTTTTTTAAATGCAAAATTGAAAGAAATACGTCAAGTTGATATTGACCAAATTTTGACCGTATCGCCCTTTATGTAAGTAAACAAATCTTATAGAATGAAAAAACGAGTTTCATGTCCAAAACAAGTTCGGACATGAATGGATGACGTGCAAAAAGGCCTTGTTCAGCTTTATACTTGAACACCTCAGATGAACCATCCGGTCGCAAAAGGCCATGCAAGAGACGTACTCTTCGTCGCCTTTTACAGGTTTAGCGCATTTTCGATAGAAGTTCAGCTGTCATAAGGCTGCTGAACACCGAAATTCCTGGTGTCATTATCGGCGGTCGTCAATAAGCCCAAATACATGATTTTGTCTTCTGGCTCGATTTCATCACCGTCGGTCTGAATTGTCGTAGGAGTCATATATTGTTATCTTGTGAGCCCCTTCCCCCGATGCATTTCATCTTTAACGCATTAATGACAACCCCAATCGCACTAGCTTTGGCCTTAAGTCTGATGTATTTTCCCGCTATCGTCTCAATGTTGCGTGCTACGATATCAGTCGTCCATGTACCATTTTAGTGAAAAGCGCGTTCAAAAACACCAACAATATCTAACGCCACCCTCAGTGTATCTCCTCAATGAATAACTGCACTATTGTTTCAAAATATGCTTGCTAGTTGCTAGAATTATTCAAAGCGGATCCGTCTAAGATCCTATAATAGAAGGGAACAAAATTGATGATCATAAGCAAGTTATTAGTTAAACCAACATAATGAAGTAGAATTTATGGCAAACATGCAGTCTAGTGTAAAGTTCAAGCAATAGAAAAAGGATCAACTAGAAAACAACTTTGAGCAATGCTTTTGGCAAAACTCACCCAACAAGAGAGCTAATCAAGAAATCGTAACTAAATAGATAAGTCGATGTCCTCTGAACCCCCACAAGCAGCCACAAAGTGCAAGAATAACAACCAAAAAGAAAGCAGCAATATTTTACACACAAACCAATAATAAAACAATAACTGTCGTTCAGCCAAAACGTACTACTAGCCGTTAGGGAAAGCAACCAAATACTGTAAACTACAATTACTTTTAAAATCAGAATCTAGTCTTATCGGAAGGAGCAAGAAAACATCAAACCAAAACCATCCAACCACTTTAACAGCCGCCCCCCCATTTGTTCGAGGATTCTGCCCGTGTTTGTTGAACGAAAATGACAATAATTCTCTTCGGAAAACAGAAATCACTATCCATCTACCTAGACCCTCAGTTCAGTTCCATTTTCCGTTGCAAAACAATCGAAGCGCAAATCGTAAACCGCCGAATCTTTTTGAGCAGAGTCTGAGTATACCAAACTTACACAATAATTGTTCCCTTTCGTCCGTTCAATCAAATCTCAGTTAGTTTAGCTTTCAATGCAAGAGCAAACACATCGGTGTGTAGTTCAGTGAAAATGTTAAAAGGTTAGGAGGTTGAACAACGGGTAAACGGATATCAGTCGAAGAATGTAGGTACATCTTTCGAAGTTCAAAGTAAGAATTGAGCTTCGAAAGGAATCTGCGAAGGACGATGAACGATGTGTGTGGTTTTTTTTACAGAACCACACAGCACAAAACGAGAACTGTAGAACAGGATGATTGTATGAAACCAAAAGTATGCATTAAGATTAAACTTAAAAACAAAAATCAAACATGTAACGAATAAAAGAGAATGCTACTATATTAAAGCAGGCCTTAGTTGTCTTTCATTTGATTTTTGAAATTATTGAACAGTTCGACCAGATGCTGTTTTTCGCTGTCGCTGGCAAACGTGTAGTTGATGGTTCGCTCCTGGAGCTTGATAATATCACCCTGAGACAGGCCAAACGTCTCCGCACAGATTTCCAGCTCCTTCGAAAGGCTCGTGTCAAACACCCCGAAATCGTCGGTCTGAAAAGATCAACAAGCGTCATTCAAAGAAACCAAAAATCCACAACCATTTTCCTTACATTAACGCAAACATCATACCTTCCTCCCAGAGCATCCCGAAGTGATGCTCCTCGTAGGAGGATACCGTACTGCACTTCAGGTTGCTGGTGAGGCAACATTCGAATGGGATTGCCTTCTCCTTGGCAAACCGGAGATTTTCCCCGGATGAACGTCCCGTGACCGATGCGATCCGTGCCGAACTCGAACATTTCCCGAACCTCCTGGTCGTCATCGAACTCTCCGCAATGCAGAGCCATCCTCAGACCGGCCTCCTGAGCCGGTAGCATCCGTTTGGCAAAATCGGAGAACTTGGTCCCATACGGAGCGCCACTCAGGTCCATCCCCATGATGATGTCCGAATAGGTGGGAAGCAGTTCCAGTACGAGTGCGACGTTCTCTTCCGCTTCCGGCAAACCCTTGGATCGGTCGATCGATGGCAGCAACTTTACGGTGATGGCTGGTTGGTCCAGGTGAGCTTTCCTTATCGCCTCGAGAACCGTAGTTAGATACTGCCGTTTTGTCATGTGGGTCGTCGATTTTGGCGTCGTCCGAAGCTCCAGGTAGACCACGTTATCCTCGGCAAAATCTCGAATCACCGACTGCGTGGCAAAGGCTAGCGTTTCCGGTTGGTCCGTAAGGTCGTGGGCGTAGGTGAATTTTTGGAAACATCTGTGGAATTTGTTTGTTTTAGAATTATTTAACGACGGCGAAGTAGTGGAATATAAATAATATATCGTGATGGTCCCTAATTCTAATCAGCACCTACTTTTGTTCATTTAACATAAAACATTGAACTTGTTGGAACAGCTACCTTCTATATCCTACTTTAAAGGCCTCACTAAACTGCAAAGCTTTTTTTTTTTGCCACCGCCGCAGCGAAAATCACGGCGAAAAAATCGCCACGGTGAGATTACATGGTGGCTTGCGGAAGCACACAAACAGAAGCGATGCGTTATTTAATAGCGTCGGTTTGTGCGCCGCGATCATGTAATCTCACCGTGGCGATTTTTTCGCCGTGATTTCCGCTGCGGCGGCAGCAAAACAAATCCTACATATGTATCACGGTACTACTGTCTCCTAACAACTGCGCTTAGCAACCATAATTGTTATTTTCAGTAAATTTCATAAGTTCTCTAGCATTCAACCTTAACAGTCAGTTCAAACAAGCGACACGTACGGACGTGTTTTTCGCTCCCTCGCAATAAAAGTTTTTCCCCGTGTTTCCCCCTCGCCCATTTTCTCGCGATTGCGTGTCCGGCTCGCGAATTATCACCTGCGCTTGCTCATCTTTTGGTGGTGGCGTTCATCTTTGGCATGGACCGGAAACGCACCATCAACATTCTCTAATTGGAATGCTTGTTCCATCCGGAACAAACCGTGGAGCTCGGTGACTTCCTTAACAGCAAGGCCATCGACATTGCCATCGTCACCGAGACGCATCTCAAACCGGAAAATCAGCATCTTTATCCCAGGATACCGGATTGTGCGACTTGATCGTAGCGGCTCTAGTGGAGGAGGAGTTGCGATCGCCTGCGCTACAACATCAACTGCCATCTGCTTCCGAGCTTCCAGCCGCAGTCTATCGAAGCCATCGGAGTCGAAGTCGGAAACTGCCGGTCGGCCCTATCACCATCATCGCGGCCTATTGTCCCAAGGCAAGTACAACCAACGGAACAACAACGGCCCTGCGAAACGACATCCGTGGGCTTACCGGAGGCAGGGGCAGTTCATCATCGCCGGCGACCTAAATGCGAAACACGAAGCCTGGGAGAACACCCGGCGGAATCGGAACGGAATAATTCTGCAGGAAGACCTAGAAGAGGGACATTACACCGTCCTGGGCCCGCAAGAAAGCTGCCGTTAGCGCGCTTATAACTAACATCGACCAAAGTCCTAACGACTTCTCCGAAGATTTGGAGATCTCAGCTGACGAATTGTTGACTTATATCAAGACCTCTAAGAACATGAAGGCCCCCGGTTTCGACAACATTTTTAACTTGGAGCTCAAGCAATTGAGCCCCCAGTTCTACAACCATCTGGCGGTGGTTTTTAACCAATGCCTCCGTCTTGGCTACTTCCCATCGTGCTGGAAGTCAGCCAAAGTCATCCCCATTCGGAAACCTGGGAAAGATCCTTCATGTTCCAGAAGCTACAGACCAATCAGCCTTCTCTCATGTCTATCTAAACTGTTTGAGAAAGCGATCTACCGTCGGCTTCGAACATCTACTGACGAGCTCAATATCCTGTTGGATGAGCAGTTCGGTTTCCGGCATGGTCGCTCTACAGTCCATCAACTTAATCGAGTCATGAACATCCTCAGGCGGAACAAGTTCTGTTTCGAAAACATCTGCCATGGTCCTTCTCGACATCGAGAAGGCCTTCGATAATGTGTGGCATGATGGCTTGGCGTACAAGCTCAAGCGATACAATCTTCCAATCTTCCTGGTGAAGATTATTAAAAATTATTCTCTGACAGGACATTCCGTGTTTCGTTGCATGGTGCAGTTTCCGGTAGTCAGGAGATCTCCGCCGGTGTTCGCAGGAAGTTATATTAGGTCCACTTCTGTTCAATCTATTCACCTCGGATATACCCCTGCTCCTGGAAAATGGATCTCTGTCGTTGTTCGCCGATGATACCGCAGTCGTCCACAATGGTAGGGTAATAAGAGCGCTTGCCGCGAAACTGCAGCGAAGCCTGAATGTTCTGTCAGAATACTTCACTGAATGGAAGATTTGTATCAACGCAGCGAAAACCCAGGTCATCCTGTTTCCACATTCTAATTCTCCCAGACTTGTCCTGCCTGAGGGTTGTAAAATAAGCCTGAACAACACAACGGTGGAATGGACCAAATCAGCTGTCTATCTTGGTGTCACTAGACAGCAAGCTTATTTTCATGGGATCAGGTTGACAAACTGTCACAAAATGTAACACTTCTGTTGAAACTACTGTACCCATTGATCAACAGAAGGTCTACATTATCCCTAAAAATAAGCTTGCTGTCTACAAGCAAATCATACTTCCGGTCATCGAGTATGCAATGCCAATCTGGGAGAGTTGTGCAAAAACACATCTCCTGAAACTTCAGAGAGTACAAAACAAGTTCCTCAGGATGATAATGAACACCCCTCCGAGGACAAGAACATCTGAGGTCCACCGTCTGGCCGAGATAAAAATGCTTGACGATCGCTTTAGTGAGTCTATCAATCGGTACAGGGCAGCGCTGCCTGACATCGGATCACCAGATCATCCGGAATCTGGTTCCCACCCCTAGGATTTTCAAATTGTAGTTTTAGTTGTAGATTAGGTAGGTTATCAAATTTTAACAAACAATGCCCCAAGGGCTGAACAGAAAAAAATTATTAAAACAACAAAATCAACACTAACGACACACAACATTAATCAAAGCTGAAGAGCCCAGTTGGGCTAAAACTCTTAAAAATTATAAAATAAGTATGTAGAGACAAAGAATTGAAATAAAAAACAAATTAAGTAAAAAAGTCAAGTTCCTTTTACTCGGCAAAATGGGCCCAGCACTGGTCATAGCCGGATCAAAGGTATTTTCTTGACGCTCAACACACTATAAACAACAAAGGAGTCGGAATTGGTGGTGGTAAGGGCAGTGAAAACTACGCAACGTTGGCGTTCAGCCATAAAAATGACGCTCATCCGCAAGGGATTCTGGAGCGCAGTTTCACCGGTTGAAGGCCAGGAAGCTGAAGAAGAGGTCAGTTTGCGGCACCACCATCTGTTTGAGCCTGGAGACGACCAATTATAGTCTACGTCCAGGACGCGAAGGATGCCAAGGAAGCCGAGGAAGGTCGACGACTCATGGCTGACTTCGTTGTTGCTGATGAGAACTTCCGGAGCACTGTGAATCCATGATTGTGGGATTCGAGGCATCGGACACCGCGTTGACGGCGGACTCGGTGTAAAATTGAGACGTAAAGCTGCAGAATGGATCAAAACACAGCGACGAGAACGGGGCGCTATATTCAAATCTCAAATCACGATGACGTGGCGACAACAATGTTTCGGCGAAGAAGAGCGACACGTGTCGGAACTGCAAAAAGCGATGCAGCGAAGTGTCCACAGAAGTAGAACGCACGAAGGACGTCTGGCAACGCTTTGTGCAGTGTTTTTGCGATGGGCGAGGTAAGCGATAGGTAGTGGTATTTCGATTCCGGTGCACGGCAAACAATGGAAGGTCAGTCAAGAACTGGTCATGTTGGAATTTAGTAAAGGAAGATTCCGAAATTAGCCTAAACAACACAACAGTGGAATGGGCCAAATTCGCTGTCTATCTTGGCGTTACAATAGACAGCAAGCTTATTTTCAGGGAGCAGGTTGACAAAACGGTCACAAAGTGTAACGTTCTGTTGAAGCTACTGTACCCATTGATCAACAGAAGGACTACATTATCCCTGAAAAACAAGCTTGCTGTCTACAAGCAAATCATACTTCCAGTCATCGAGTACGGCATGCCAATCTGGGAGAGTTGCGCAAAAACACATCACCTGAAGCTTCAGCGTGTTCAAAATAAGTTCCTCAGGATGATCCTGAACACCCCTCCGAGGACAAGAACATCAGAGGTCCACCGTCTGGCCGAGATAAAAATGCTCGACGATCTCTTTAGTGAGTCTATCAATCGGTACAGGGCACGCTGCCTGACATCGGATCACCAGATCATTCCGAATCTGCTTCCCCACCCCTAGGATTATTCAATTGTAGTTTTAGTTGTAGCTTAGGTAGGTTATCAAATTTTAAAACTATCAATGCCCCAAGGGCTGAACTGAAAAAAAATAATTAAAACACAAAACACACTTATTACATAAAACACATTAAACATTAAACAAAGCTGAAGAGCCCATTGGGCACGAGCTCTCAGCAGGTAGTTCAGACAAGGCTTTGTCCTACCGCCACAGTCCGCCCGGTTGTGGTATGGGAGATAGAATCTTGCAAGATCGGCTATTCGGACAGTTACCGCTTTCCATGTCTACCCTATGCAATAGACGATAGAATAGATAGACGTATTTGAAAACCTTTAATAAACGTTATAAGTTCTTGTTAGTTCCCCTCGAGCGTTTTAATTCTCGGACCACAACATCCTCCATTTTTCCGTGAACGAAAGGAGCTGAAGGGGCTTATTACGGTTTTCACTCCACGGTGATAAAAAACCTTATTACGATTGTCACCCAAGTGAAAAAATATGGAATGAACTCGGTGTTATTATGTTTGCCATGGCACTAGATTTTTTTAGGGCTACTACGATTTTCACTTCACTATCACTTCCACCACACGGAGCTCATTTTTGATCACGGTGATACCAGTAATAGCCAGTAATAGATGAAAACCGTAAAAAGGCCCGAAATTTCGGTTGAAGTCTATAAGTAACCCGAATTTTTATCTATATTAACGCTATAACTTTTCATTCAACACTTTCAGACACTGCTTACGACAAAACAATAAGCCTACCTTTTGATTGCTATAATAAATATTGCTCAAAGTCGTAGATCTGTATTTTGTTTCATTTCTGAGTCATTTCAAAATCAGTATACTGAAGATCGTATTTCAAACTTATCAACACGGCCTAAACTTGTGTCGTAACTTCTTAAGATTATGAATTTAATATTTCTTATTTCTAGGCGAAAATTCCAGCTAAATTACTTCACGGGAAAATGAAAAACAAGCTTCCAAACATGACCATTTTCTATAAAAATGTGGCTTTGCTCTTATTGTATTGACCGTCATTGTATAGCCTTAGGTGAACGGAATCAGGGTGCATAACGGTAGTTTTATAACGTAGAACGTTCATTCCAAACACTTTCTAATGCTGTTTCATCTAAAAGGACAAATTCAGTAGGGTAGTATTATTAGCAGTTTCTGTTATTTAACGTCTTATATGAGAGTCTTACAATTAGGATTGATGAGCTCAAATTGCAGATAGAATAATTAGAATTATTATTAGATCAAGGAAGACCAAAGGACATCATATTTCCAAATCCTGTTTCTAGAATGAACAAATGAGCAAACGAATAAATCAAGAAAGAAAATGACAAACCAAAACGACTCCAGCTCAAGTCCTTGAAATACACTCCCCTAACAACAAAAGAGAACATATTTCTGAGAACCTTCTTAGTTTTCTGTGCATGTAGTTCAAAATTAACTTTCACCAAGAAAATAGATTTGCATCCCAACAATGAGTTCTAAATCGATTTGAATACGTCTGATCGCAAATTGTACTAATGATTTAAAACCGCAGGTAACATGATTTGTTCATTCGTGACCAATGGAAACCAAAAGCAATTTATACAACTATCATTAGAGATAAATAAAAATATGTTAATCTGTTTAGAACTGGCCATGTTTGAGGAAAACTCATTTTTGTATCCTGGCACGACTTTTTTCCAGGTGTGAAAAATCTAAAAGCAGTACCAAAACTATATTTTACTAAGTACAAAAACCAACACAAAATCATCAAATATTAGGTTTTTCCTAATTGTCTTCCCAGATACGAAGCATTCTGAGAATTTGGGTGGTTTCGGACCCAAGGGATTCTATTGGGTTGAACTTAAAACTTTATAGGCACAACCAACACTACTCACTCTTTCAAAGTCAGATTCTGGCCACCGGTTATCTTGTAGAAACTATCGTCACCCTGGGGCTCTGATGAACTGCTGCCGTTATGTTCGAGATGACCGAATTTCAGCTTTCTCAGCTCCTGCAGCGTCCGGTTGCTCAACGATCCATTCAAATGGGCATGAAGTTCCTTCGGAAAATCAACTATTACAGTCGCATAATTTATCACACGTTTCATAGTTACTTACGATTTTCGGAACTTTTCGGAAGAAATCCATTGGTGAAACCTCTAAATTTATCAATTTTTCACGAGATTCCGATGATAACCGGCGAAACTTTATTTTTGTTTTGGAAGCAACCGCGGTACATTGTACACGGTAATTTCAGAACACTCTTTTGTAACTATTAAGGACCCTTTTCGGAGGGAAATTTGGACATGTTGCTCTTACTCTCTTTTGCTTAAACATAATGTATACGCCAAAATATGAATACCTGCTACTCAAAACAACTTTTTAAGTTGGTCCAGAAAATTAGTAGTTTGAGCTCACTCAGCAAAAATTTGAATGCGTTATTAATATTTCCACCCTTTGAGAATAATGAACATGATTTGTTTATTACCCTACTATTTTATTTGAATGTTTATATTGATTGAAAACCATGCCTCACAACGTACGCTGCATATCTGTTCGTACGGATCTGTTCACTCAATTAGTGGTGCTGCAAACATTTCTTCGCCTTCCAATGGTAATGGCGTGGCCTAATAATTCGAAGTCACGGA